>JAESUZ010000192.1:0-30644 GCA_017311185.1 Proteles cristata cristata | reverse complement strand
AGACATACTGCCAACATGAAGACAAATAAGCCATGGTCCTTGTGCTTAAGTCAGTATTAACAACCTCGAGACAAACATATTTAAAATATGCTGAGCAAAACATGTTAAAGATCAGAAGTATTATAAAAGAAAAATTAGAAAAAATGTTGAGACAATCTGCAGACAAAGGAGAAAAACAATAAAGCCCAATGCACAGAAAATCAGTTTGAAGTGAAATGAATAACAAAATGATGTGCTATAATTTTATATTGCCTATTAAAAGCCAGTTAGAATGAATTTAATTTTGAACAGCTTTATTGAATTATAAGTGATACAAAGAACTGTACATAACTAATATAGAAAATCTGAGGACTCTGGACATATGTATATACCCATGAAACCATCACCACAATCAAGGTAATAGATCTATCACCTCCAAAAGTCAAAATGGATTTAATTTTTTTTAACGTTTTTTTTATTTATTTCTAGGAGAAAGAGAGAGAGACAGCGTGAGCAGGGGAGGGTCAGAGAGAGAGGGAGTCATAGACTCTGAAACAGGCTCCAGGCTCTGAGCTGGCAGTCAGCACAGAGCCCAACGCGGGGCTCGAACCCACGAACCGCGAGATGATGACCTGAGCGAAAGTCAGACGCTTAACCGACTAAGCCACCCAGGTGGCCCAAAATGGATTTAATTTTAAATAAATGTGTTTAGGGGCACCTGATTGGCT
Source organism: Proteles cristata cristata (assembly GCA_017311185.1). NCBI lineage: Eukaryota > Metazoa > Chordata > Mammalia > Carnivora > Hyaenidae > Proteles > Proteles cristata. The sequence goes on along the minus strand of JAESUZ010000192.1, from coordinate 29,937 downwards.
CAGTTGGAGGAGCAGAGGACTCTTGATCTCAGGGTCATGAGTTCAAACCCCACGATGGGTGTAGAGATTAAATAAATAAACTTAAAAATATGTAAACCAACTTGACAATAAACTATTTAAGGAAAATAAATAGAATGAATGAATGAATGAATGAATGAATGAGGGGGCACCTGAGTGGTTGTCAGTTAAGTATCTCTTTGATTTTGGCTCAAGTCATGATCTCAGGATTGTGGGATGGAGTCCCCTCATTGGGGGCTTAAAATTCTCTCTCTCTCTCTCTCTCCTTCCCCCTCTGCCCTTCTCCCAAGCTCATGTGCTCTTTCTCTCTCTCTCTAAGTAAATTTAAGTCATTCATCAAACAGATAATTTCTTCTACAGGAATGCATAGCTTTCAAAGACAATGGTTTCATTTTTACAAGGTACAAAATAACACCTTTTTGTTGTTGTGCTTTGCAATGGTATCTGAACTCTGGATGATTACTAGCCTTTTAAAGTTACCAAAAGAGAAAAGCTAGTTTAGCCATGAAGATTATTGCAATCACACACATTTGGCCCCCTACAATACCTATAGCACTCTGATAAATACAGAGGATTCAAAGGTATTTTTTTTTTTTTTGTCATGGTCCTTACGTAAAAACTTTATTCTCCACTGGAGAAGAGAATATAATAACACAAACATACAATTATACAAAATATCAAATAACAAATGCTAGATTTGAAATAACAGGTAATCAGTGGAAATATCTAGCAGTGAGTTAAAGCTACAGGATGAAAGCTTAGGAGAGCTACAAAAAGGCAGGCATGGGGAGTCAGCTATATAGAAGAACCTAATGAAGACACAAAAGTGGGGTTGATCACTATGCAAAATGACCATAATGCTTAGAATGAAATTATTTAAGTTAGCTACTACTGTTAAAAAACACATTTTCACTTTAACAGTCACTGATGAATCCAAGTGCATAAATGACTATCAACAATTTGTATGACTTCCATTAAAAACTCATTAACTGGGGTGCCTGGGTGGCTTAGTCAGTTAAGCATCAGACTTCTGTTCAGGTCATGATCTCACAGTTCGTGAGTTCAAACCCCATATCAGGCTCTGCACTGACACTGTAAAGCCTGCTTCAAACTGTCTGTCTCCCTCTCTCTTTGCCCGTCCCACCCTCAGGCACACGCAAGCACTCTATCTCTCCTCTCAAAAATAAACATTAAAAAACTTCATTAATCGACACTGCTTGACTTGTTCATTCTTTAGCTCTGAGGTTATCTACTCAATGTCATGAAAGAATGCTGAATGCACACGTGAAGGCCATCTTTCAGCCTTTAATGTCAAAAAAGAAAATGTTTTGGGGCTTCTGGGAGGTTCAGTCAGTTAAGTGTCCAGATCTTGATTTTGGCTAGGGTGAGGATCCCACAGTTGAGATCCAGTCCCGCATCAGGCTCTGTGTTGACAGCACAGAGGAATATTCATTCATTCTCTCTCTCTCTGTCCCTGCCCTGCTGTTAAGTGCTCTCTTTCCCTAAATAAACATTTAAAATAGAAAATATCTTGCTATTTTTCCTTTGAATGAGTTCAAATCACAAAACTACATTAAAGATCTCCCTGGGGTTTCTAAAACAAAATGAAACAGTCCTTATCAGATAAAAGGCCTCCCCTACTTCACATTCGTTTGATAAACTAGATAAAGGAACTACTAAAATATGTATACTCTCAAAATATAAGAAAACATTTTCATCTAAATCTTTAGCAAACTTCTGCTAGGTAGCAGACTATATGTTAAGCACTTCAATTTGTGCCTTTAGCTCTGTTTATGTATTTGTTTGCAGAGGGTCTGTAAAAAAAAAAAGGCAACTAATGGTTCTTTAGCCATTTTTTTTTCCAGGGAGAAGTAAAAAATGCCAGAGTTCAAATCCCAGCTCCACTGCTCACAAGCCATATGATCTTGTTGATGTCAGTTAGCTTCTTTGAGCCCCAGAGCTATGATTAAGGCTGAAAGATTGCTGAGAAATTCAAATAAGGTAACAGGCCTGGTACAAGGCAATACTCCAAACACAGATGTGTTTTTCTTTATCCATCTCTTGCCATGGTTTTGTACCCTTAGAAAAGGGCAAGAAGCCATCAGAGAATGTCACCTGTTGCTAAAGTGGGTGAAGTTTCACAAGGTAGTCTAGAATGACAGAACGGGGAAAAGGAGAAGGTATTCAGGTAAGGAGAATAACTTGGTAAATCTACAAATTAAAAAAAAAAATAGGGGGGCGCCTGGGTGGCTCAGTCGGTTAAGTGTCCCATTTCGGCTCCGGTCACGATCTCACCACTTGCGGGTTTGAGCTCCACGTTGGTCCCATTTCGGCTCCGGTCACGATCTCACCACTTGTGGGTTTGAGCTCTGCGTTGGGCTATGTGCTGACAGCTCAGAGCCTGGAGCCAGCTTCGGATTCTAGGTCTCCCTCTCTTTCTGCCCCTCCCCCACTCTCACTCTATCTCTCTCTCAAAATGAATAAATGTTAAAAAAAAATTAATAGGATGAGATTAATGAGACCAAAATAATTAAAACAGAAAATCAATGCTAGGGATTTGAAAGCTCAAATGATGAACAAGCTGTCATATGCTAGAGAGAAGTAGGCCAGTAACATTTTCTAAGTAGAAGTAACTTGATGAGGGGCGCCTGGGTGGCTTAGTCGGTTAAGCGTCCGACTTTCGCTCAGGTCATGATCTTGCGGTTCGTGGGTTCGAGCCCCGCGTCGGGCTCTGTGCTGACTGCCAGCTCGGAGCCTAGAGCCTGTTCCAGTCTGTGACTCCCTCTCTCTCTGACCCTCCCCTGCTCACGCTGTCTCTCTCTCTCCTAGAAATAAATAAAACATTTAAAAAAAAAAAAAAGAAGTAACTTGATGAAACTGGTCTTGAGCTCAAGAGCAAAAATGAACTATTGGTTGACCTCATCAAGATTAAAAGCTTCTTCATGGCAAAGGAAATAATCCATAAAACTAATAGGCAACTGACGGAATGGGAAAAGATAGTTGCAAATGACATATCAGATAAAGGGTTAATATCCAGAATCTATAAGGAACTCACCAAACTCCACACCCGAAAAACAAACAACCCAGTGAAGAAATGGGCAGAAGACATGAAGAGACACTTCTCCAAAGAGGACATCCAGATGGCCAACAGACACATGAAACGATGCTCAGCATCGCTCTCATCAGGGAAATACAAATCAAAACCACACTGAGATACCACCTCACGCCGGTCAGAGTGGCTAAAATGAACAAGTCAAGATGCTGGCGAGGATGTGGAGAAACGGGCACCCTCCTACACTGTTGGTGGGAATGTAAACTGGTGCAGCCCCTCTGGAAAACAGTGTGGAGGTTCCTCAAAAAATTAACAACAGAACTCCCCTATGACCCAGCAATAGCACTGCTAGGAATTTACCCAAGGGATACAGGAGTGCTGATGCATAGGGGCACATGGACCCCAATGTTCATAGCAGCACTCTCCACAATAGCTAAAACATGGAAAGAGCCTAAGTGTCCATCAACAGATGAATGGATCAAGAAGATGTGGTTTATCTATACCATGGAATACTACATGGCAATGAGAAACAATGAAATCTGGCCATGGGTAGCAACATGGATGGACCTTGAGGGTGTTATGCTGAGCGAAATAAGTCAGGCAGAGAAGGACAAATACCATATGTTTGCACATATAGGAGGATTAGGAGGAAGTTAACGAGGACCACGGGAAAGGAGAAGAGGAAAAATAGTTGGGGAGAGGGAGGGAGGCAAACCATGAGAGACTCTTGAATGTTGAGAACAAACTGAGGACTGAGGGGAAGGGGGTGATGGGAATGGAGGAGGGCACTTGGGGGATGAGCACTGGGTGTTATATGTAAACAAACTTGACAATAAACTATTTAAGGAAACAAAAAACAGAAGACAAACAAATGAAAAAAAGAAACTGGTCTTGAGGGAAGATGAGCTAAAAAGCAGTTATGGGGACAAATTAGACTGATGAAAGAATGGAATTACACAGGAAGTTCTTATTTGATTAGCACTTGGTCTAAGATTAGACCATTTCCATTAGAAAATGGAAATAGGGAAAATTACAAATGCAAAACAATTTACAAGGCTGTATTTTTAAAATTTATTTTTATGTTTATTTATTATTGAGACAGAGAGAAACAGAGTATGAGTAGGGGAGGGGCAGGAGAGAGGGAGACACAGAACCCTAAGCAGGCTCCAGGCTCTGAGCTGCCAGCACAGAGCCTGTCGCGAGGCTCGAACACACACACGAACCGCGAGATCAAGACCTGAGCCAAAGTCGGACGCTTAACTGACTGGAGCCACCCAGGCTCCCTGGCTGGTTTTTTGTTTTGTTTTGTTTTGTTTTGTTTTAAGATTTTATTTTTAAATAATCTCTACACCCATTGTGGGGCTCCAACTCACAACCCTGACATCAAGAGTTTGCATGCTTTTTTTAAAATTTTTTTAACAAATAGTTTATTGTCAAGTTGGTTTCCATATAACACCCAGTGCTCCTTCCCACAAGTGCCCTCCTCCATGCCCATCCCCCCCCCCAAATCCATCAGTCCTCAGTTTGTTCTCAGTATTCAAGAGTCTTTCATGGTTTGCCTCTCTCCATCTCCCCCACTATTTCCCCCCTTCTTCTCCCCCTTGGTCCTCCGTTAAGTTCCTCCTAATCCTCCTATACATGCAAACATATGGTATTTGTCCTTCTCAAGAGTTGCATGCTCTTGACTGAGCTTGCCAGGCAAGGCAGTTTGATAACTAAATGGATAAGAGACGACCATTTGTTGAAAGCAGAATAAAACTGGCCACGTTCCTGTCATACAACCAACCCATCCAGTGTATGTACTTGAAGACCTCAATTTTTACAGCAAGAGACCTGAATTAATGTTATATATCTTCCAGTCCAACACTCTGATTTTACACATAAGGAAAAATGATGTCTAGGGAGGATCATACAGCTAGTGGCTGTATCCAAAGCAGGACACAAGTCCAGTGCTTTCAACTATGCATAACCACCCTGCCTTGCAAGGAGTTTGGAATGAGAGGAGAATGCAATTTGGGATATGGAGAGTTTCTACTGATAATGAAAGAAGTGCAAATGTCCTTCGAAATGATAATAGTCTTTTTTCACTACACCATAAGACATGTTACAAAGTGGAGTCTATTTTTTCCCACGGAAACACTGTAATTGGAAGTTACATTACTGATCAAGAAATCAGCATCAGATAATAGGTGCATTAAATTATAAGGTCATCCATGTCAAGTAGTCATTTGGAGATATGAGATAAGAGTTGCAGATGTACATCAGAATTAACTGTATGGGCTCCTGTATATTTATTAGACCAGTCCTTTTCCATTTTATAACTGATAATATATTTCAAGCTAAAAATGCTTAATAATTTTACTCCCTATTTTTCATGTACAACAGCATTTAGTATATTTATATTATAATCAGTAATTGTGACAAGTGGAGAGAATTAAATCAAATTTCTGCCATATTTTCTGCATATGCAGCAACAATTTATGAATAAGCTCATTCCTGTAACAGCTGACATGTAATTTCATATTGCACCTTTAGGTTTTAAGTGTGACAGCTGAATTACTCACTCTTTAAATTTTCTATGGTTCCCTGCTCAACAGTAAGATAATTTTTCAAGCTCTAAGACTAGTCAAATATACCATTAAATATAAAAGGACTGCAAGCAAGGAAAACTATCAGCAAAGCCAAATGCTTTGATGCTACTTCATTCTGAGGTTAAAATCTGCCTTATCAAGTAGTTAGTATTTCTCTTCCCAGAGAATCTATGAATCCTTTATATTTACTTTGGTAGTAACTGAAACATCTGTTAAAAAGAAAGACTTAAACAGATAGTTTTTAATCACAACAAAGTAATTTTTAAATTATAGTCAACAGTTTCTAGTCTATAATAATCCTAACACAGTTTGTAATCATCTTGTTGGTAATTTCTGCTCATCATTACGTAGTCCCACAAAGAGCATTTTTTTTAAAAAATGTTTTATTTATTTCTAGGAGAGAGAGTGAGATAGCGTGAGCAGGGGAGGGTCAGAGAGAGAGGGAGTCACAGACTGAAACAGGCTCCAGGCTCCGAGCTGGCAGTCAGCACAGAGCCCGACGCGGGTCTCGAACCCACGAACCGCGAGATCATGATCCAAGCGAAAGTCGGACGCTTAACCGACTAAGCCACCCAGGCGCCCCTCAAAGAGCATTTTTTAAATCTGAAGATCTAATTTATTAACCCATTCATGAATCAGGCAGCATCTCATCTACCAAATAAAGAGATGATCCATAAAGCGAAACAAACAAACAAAAAGGTTTTAACTGCAGAGAAAATAAATCGAACTTTTTTAAAATTAAAATTTTGTGTGTGTCAAAGGACAGCATCAAGTAAAAAGAGAACCCACAGGGGCACCTGAGTTCCTCAGTCAGTTGAGAATCTGACTTTCACTCAGGTCATAATCTCATGGTTGGTGAGTTTAAGCCCCACATTGGGCTTTGCACTGACGGCAGGGAGTCTGCTTGGGATTCTTTGTCTCCCTCTCTCTCTCTGCCTCTCACCAACTTGTGCTCATGTTCTCTCTCTCAAAAACAAATCTAAAAAAGTAAAATGAAAATTTAATTTTCAGTGTAGCATTTTTATAACAAGAAAAAAGTGAAACCAATCTAAATATCCATTATTATGGAACAGATTAAATAAATTATGATATAGCTATCAAAAAGAATCAGATGTTAGTTGATAAAAAGCAAAGGGCCAAACCGTGGCTGACATATGATTCCATTTGTGCGTTTTTAACACTGTGCAAACATACTTGTATCTGCACAAGCTCTTAACAGTGGTAACCATAGCAGAGTGGGGTTTGGAGACTTATTTTTAACTTCATGCCAGCCTGTTTTCATATTTTAATAAGAAAATGTTTAAAATAAAATAGTATTTTACTCTTTTAGACTATAACTTCAAAGATTTGGATGGCTTTCAAACATAGTAGGCATTCATGTATCTGTTGAGTATAACATTCGCTATATGCAAGGAAAGCCGCTTCAAATGTTACTGTTTTTTTACAATCAGAAAATGGATGTTGCAAATGGAAAATGCAACACGATTTACATTTTCTGACAGACTGCACTCATTATAAGGCAGAATTTCCAGATAATTTGCACAAAGCATTTTACATGGTATATATGCCATAAGAAAGAAAAAAACTGTAGAACAAAAAAACATCTCTACATATGAAGGGAATAAAAAATGAGAAATTATATTGTATTGCTGATAACAGAACCTAAAAATTACGTTTTTATGATAATAATGGTTTGAGATCCCAGATATATAGAACACAACCCTGATGCAAAGATATTGTGCCTATAAGGACACAAAGGCTATTACTATAATATAGGAAGAATACATTTGCTTGAATTCATGCATAGAAAAGTACTGATGATATATAATAATGGGAACATTATACAAGTATTAAATTACATGAAAATCTAAATAAGGATATCTGTAGCATCAGAAGCCTAAATGGTAAATTAGCAAAAATAAAGAATACATAGTCCATCTAATTCTTAATGTTGTCCGAGAATCTCCACACTGGATAAACACTGAAGAAAATTTACTTTGAGGTAGAGCTGAAAATATCAAAATAGAAATTCATTCTTCTATTTATGTTGTAATGATGGTAATATAAGAAAACACAAAATCTACCTGCCATTCAAACTCGCTATCTGACCAATCCCAGTATGTGCTAATAGAAGAAGAGACATCACTGCAGACGCTCCCCTCAGGGAATAAATCAAAAGAAGTGAAGTCTTGATCATCTAACAGGGAATAGCAGTCATCTTGATCTCCAACAGAAACTGATGAAAACAGCTCCTCACTGCATTCCGAGCTGGCAACACTTGTTCCACAAGAAGTTAAGTTCCACCTTAAAAACACAACACAAAAGAAATTACAACAGTAACTACAGAATTCATATAATTTTAAGATATTAATAGGATACATTTATGAAGAGTAAGTATATTTTTAGGTGTGACAATGCTATTATGATTATTTTCAAAAGAGTCCTTCTCTTTTAAGGATATACACTAAAATATTTATGAATGAAATATATCTGGGATCTGTCTTGAAATAATAAGAAGGGTTTGAGGAATGAGCAATGGTATGAAGCACACTGCCATATACGAATAATTGTTGAAGCTATGTATGAGGTTCATTACCCTATCCCGTTTAGTTTTTGTTTTGAAAATTTCTCTAATAAAATATTTTAAAAGAAAATTGTATTTAAGGGAGCCTGGATGGCTCAGGCAGTTAAGTGCCCCACTCTTGATTTCGGCTCAGGTCACGACTCCAGGGTCATGGGATTGAGCCCTACATCAGGCTCCACAATGAGCTTGGATCTGCTTAAGATTCTCTCTCTCCCTCTGCCACTCTCCCCTGCTTGCATGCTTTTTCTAAAATAAATAAATATACATATATTTATATTATGTAAATATATTTATATTAAATACTGTATTTAAATTAAGAATACAGTAAAACGTTAATCAATAATCAAACCTTACAGCATAGTGTTTATGAATACACTTTGAAGTCAGACGGAGTTCAAATTCTTGCTCTATCATTTGACTACTACTTGATCTCAAGCAAAACATACCCTCTTCAAGTCTGTGCTTCTCATCTTTAAGAAGCAATTAGGAAGATTATATAGGAATGTATATGGAACACTTAGCAGACATAAAAAGTATTCAATACATGATAGCTATTACTATTTTAATTATTTATTTTGAGAGAGAAAGCACATGCACATGAGTGGGGTAGGGCCAGAAAGAAAAAAAAGAATCATACACACACACACACACACACACACACACACACACACACACAGAGTATACTAGATACTGCTTTCTTCACTTAACATTAAACATTTCCCATTTATATAACTTGAAAACATTTTAATGCCTATATAATATTCCCCTATTAAAAAGTATCATTATTTATTTAATCATACTCCTTCAGTAATACTTAGGCTGTTTCCATTTGGGGGGTTATGATTCTTTTTTGGTTATAATTATTTATCAAAATATATAATCTCTCGAGATAGATTACTTGAAAAGAAAGTACTAAGTCAAAGAATATGAACACTTCTGAAGGTCATATCATACTTAGCCAAAGACCTTTCTGAAAAGCTGCACCAATTTACACTCCCCAAAGCAGTATAAAAAAAGTGCTCATTTCACCACAACCTTAACAGCAGTAGAATTTTTAAAAGTTGTAGCTATCTTGAAAGAAAAAAACATTTTATATCAATTTTTAGTTCTTTAATTTCTGGCTAGATCAAATTCTAAAGTATTTATTAACTATTGTGCCCTAGTGTTTTTCTATGTGTTAAATGTTTTCCTTATTGATTTTATGAGTTCTTGATACATTAAAGAATATTAACATTTTTCTATGGTTATTTGTTGCAGGGTTACTTCTTTTTTGTCTCAAAATCTACAAATCTGTTTTCTTCTGTAAATTTCCACTAGCTTTACACTATGGAGGAGGTAATCTCCATTGCTTTGTCAGTAACCTAGGGAATTAACCCTTAAGATAATGATTTAGTATATCCCATACTAATAAGATACTGAAATAATGACCTCCTGGGAAAAAAAAAAAAAACGTGTTATTTACCTATTATTAGGTTGTTTCTCATCCTCCATTAAATCTACTTTTTTCTCAAATTATGCTTTTCATTTTTTACCTCCCCCCGCTTTGTATGACTAATCTTAATTTCAAAGTTCTTGATTTACAAAATTTGGGCAATCTGACAATTTTGTGGCACTTTTTCCTTTGAGCCAAAGGTAGAATATTTTAAAGCATCAAAACACACACAGACACATACTCTCTAAACTATTATAGTTCAGTAAATATAAACACAGATGTTATCAAGCTTTTATAAATAGGCAAAAATCTAAAATTCATCTAACAATCTTAAAATACCCTGTAATATTACAGAGATTCATCACATGCTTCCTAGGGAGGCAGTATTCTCATTTTTCAAAATATCAACAAATGCAGCAGATTTAACCACGTTGTTCAGAATGTACAGTAAGGTGATATAAAAGCTATAAAATGGCAATCACAAGATTTGTCCTAGACCTAGTAAACCAGTACCTCTGCTGTATTCTAGGCAAATTATATTCTTTTGTGTCTTCAAATTGCATGTGACTTTTTAAAACCTTTATTCATTCACTCACTCAACAAACATTTAGCTAATATCTTCTACGTGCCATGTACTGTGTCATGTGGTAGGAAAAGCTGTTTGTCAATTGTTTTTAATGAGAATTCCTTTTAAGCTGGCAAAAATTCCATAAAAATGTGTTTCCATGAGTAATAATGGCTTTCCTTTTTTAAAAAAAAACTATGCTAGATTTAATAATCTAATGTTTAGATCACTGACAAGACAGTCAGAAATTTGCTTGGTTTTGTACTCTAACTGAAGGGCAAAATCAGTATGTTTCTCAGTTTTCCAGGTCCACAACTTTCTAACAGATTTAACAGGATTCTGGGTGTTCTTAGAAGCTTTTGCTCTTTTTTCTTTTTTTAAATTAACAGTGGCAACAAAACTGGGTTCATACTTCAAACCAATCATTTACAAAACAGAAAATTAATATTTTACTACCACAGATTTTATAATCTATTATCTTCTAATTTCCAAATATTATTTTTATTATTACTTTAAGGCAATGTGAACAAAATCAAGCTAGGTAGTACTTTTTTTTAATGTTTATTTATTATTGAGAGACAGAAACAGAGCACAAGTGAGGGGAGGCAGAGAGACACAGGGAGACACAAGAATCTGGAGCAGGCTCCAGGCTTTGAACTGTCAGCACAAAGCCCCACATGGGGCTCTAACTCAGGAACTGCGAGATCATGACCCCAGCTCAAGTGAGACACTTAAACCGACTGAGCCATCCAGGTGCCCCTAGGTAGTAGTTTTTTATCCACTGCTGGTGGGAGTGTTAAACTGGCATACTCTTCCTGAAAAGCAATTTGGCACTGTATATATATCAAGAGCCTCAAAGAAGTTCATTCCTGCCCCTCTAGGAATCTATCACTTCCCCAAATAGAAATTTGGAAAAAAATGTATGTACAAACATGACCAAACAATATCATTTATAATAGCCAATAAAGAGAAAAGACATGGTCCCCAAATATGGGGAAAAATTAAATAACATATCTAAGTAATGGTGTTTTATAATCAATAAATTTATATTTTCAGATTATTTTTTGAAAAGGAAAACACTGACAATGTAAGTGCAAACACCTGATCACAAATTTTATATAACCTGATCCTGATTTTTAAAAATTATATATGAACATAAAAAGAATATTAAAAGTAACAACATCAAAATGTTGATAGTTGTTTTCCTTACTGAAAGGGATCATAGGTGATCTTTATAGTTTTGTATATGCCAATTATCTAAAATGAGCTTTTATAATAAAAATTTAAGTGTGGTTTCAAATATGTAATGAATGACCACTGTGCACATGTGCTTGCTCAGCACTGAACTATTCAAACCCACAAAGCTCCTACATCTTATTCCACTAAGAGAAAACTACCTAATAGTAAGATCCTAGCTATAACCATAAAATTACTCACAAAGACTTTCTATCTTAAAAGAAAAATGTTGAAAAGAATCCCAAGGAAGTTTAATTCAATAATGAGGCTTGCTGCCCAAATTTTACTTTAAAAAACGTAAAGTCAAGAACATTTATCTGCAAGGCTTATCTGTCAAAAACCCCATATAGCCACCCCCAACCTCTGATACAAGTTTGGAGCAGCACAGTAGGCCATTAAAGTTCCTTGTAAGAGCAAATGATACAACTCCCCTACTCTACTCACTCAAATTACCAACTCTCCTCCTAGTGATCTCAACTGTCTTGATACCCTCTCCACAGCCTAGGCAGTATAAAAAAAAAAAAAATGCATGTCATTTAAGGCTAATTACTCCATTTGGGCGTCTAACTTCATCCCATCCATCTCCTTTCATCCCACACTCTCTGGTAATTTCAATTTCTTCCTTTCCTGTGGGCTGCTCCTAAAGAGCTAAAATCTCTATTCTGGGACAAGAAAAACTAAATAAGGCAAATAACAACAACAACAACAACGAAGAAACATTCACCTTTTTTTTTTTCAAATTATTACATCTCCTCTCCTTCTTTTCCCTGCTAAATTAATTGAAAAGTTTCTTCTCTCAACCTTTGTAACCCACAGTTGTACTCCAAACACACTACTGGGATTTCTGTTCTGAATGCTCCCAAATCCACATTTCTAGCCTGGATAGTTCTCTCAAGCATGATCCCCATTGTCAACTTGTCTCAACAAGTTCGCAAACCAAATTCCTCCTGCCTCTATAATCTGTTACTTCATGGAGTGTGGTTCTCCCACCTGCAACTCACAGCTCTTTTGCATCTGTTAATTCTATACCGAGATAGGGAAACTGTGGGGAGTACAAAAGGTACACAGTAGTCTTGGGGTTCTTCTGGTTAATCACATAACCAAATGATTGTTTTATACAATAGTTCATTTCCTATCCTGTCAATAGGGTATACAAAAGTGGGGCACTGTCCTTCCACATGCTTTTCACAATTGTGCAATGTCAAAGTACTTATGTACTGTTAAAGATGAAAATAACAACACATTGAGTAGTTTATATTAATCTCCTTCAATTTAATTCCTGGACTAACTAAGATCATAATTTTTTTCAGTTTGGTAAATGACATCCTTTTTCGATAATGGGGGAGGTTGCCATGGACAAATGCTGATAATTACATCAGAAAAATCCGGTCTCAAAACCAAGGAAAATGTCATAAACACCACACATATTTTGTATTGACATTTAAATTAAAAATAATTAAGTTTCTTGGAATTACTTTATTCTAAGCAAAATTCTAGACAAACACAACTTGGTCATAAAATTCTAAAAGATATTCCTAGGAAAGTGTGATTTGTTAGGAAAGTGGCTGTGTTCGTGTAATTTTCCACTGAACCTAGAGTAGTGACATGCCATTCAAAGTTGCAGGTGACTCTAATACGCACACTACAAACATTCAAACTTAGGGATCATAAATAATATTGCCTTAAATCCCTTGGTTAATGAAGATCGCGAATATAGCCCAGAGTCTGGTAAATGAGCAGGTACAAAACTGCCATCATCAGAAAGCCTTTATCAACAATATTAAACAATATCCACAGTTTTCTCATCAGGTAACAAGGAAGAAGCAAAATAAACATAAATCAAGTATCTGCCAACAGACAAGCTTTTTATTTCTAAGTTAATGTGTTTTATGATGACCAAACCCAAAGCAGAACATCAGTACTCAACTATCCAGATCTCATTTTTGAATTGTTGCTTGAACTGGTGATGTGAAGAAAAAAAAGTGACACATGAAAGCCAAAATAAAAGAATTCTGTAAACTTTGCCTACATACATGACTACACTGTTTGCTTGCCTGAGACGTAGTGGAAGTATATGGTCCTCCCAAATACCATCTTGAGGAGGGGTAGTAAGGCAGGAACAGTCCAGAATGAGAAAAGATTTAAAAGGTAGCGTAGGGCAGAAACATCATCGGATGTAAATATTGCTAATTCTGCTTGCCCTTATCTCTGCTGGAAAGGGTACAGAGTAAAATACATTAGACCTTCTACTGCCATTCCAAGCCATTGGAAAAGTAGGGTAGGAGATGGAGATTTCTGAAAAGTAGGCAGTAAACTAGGAATAATGTCTGACTTAGAAAAACTGGGGCTGAACAGGAACCTCCCACTCTATATTAACTGCCCCTTTCTGGAAAACAGTCTTGACCTTACCTCCATCTCTAAGAAAAGGAATAGAAAAACACAAAAACAAAAATGGAGAGGAGGCGAAAGAACAGAACAAGCTATAAGAAATGTATTATTCTCCTTGTTTCACTCCTCATCACCCCACCCATTTTGGCAGGGCTTATCCTCAGCCTCTTTCTCCACTCCCTTGCCCTCATCATCAGATCAGACTAATTCTGCAAATATTTAAGTTTCTTTGTATATGACTCCCTCCAATGCTGCAGAACTTAAATACCAAATATGTGCAAAAGTATTCTTTTATATCATTTTCCAATGCAAACAACCCTAAGAACACTTGATTCATAAATATATTACACTTATGTAATAGCCACATCTTAGGTTAAATAGGCTTCTGTGAGTTAGTCTAAAAAATGTAACAACCATTTACATCTGTAATGGCTCAGATGTTACAACCATTAACAACATCTGAGCCATTAGCTCAGTTCTGTTTCTTCACTTACTCCCAAGAAATAATCTTGGCTTTGCCAAACTCAGTTTTATGACCTTGAACTCAGTCTTTTTCCTGGGCCTCAGTTTCCTCAGTTTTGCAATGAGGATTTGGAAAAGTCGTAACAAATTTAATACATTTCCTTGTCAAATGTGTTATACTGATGATACTCTTTAAATGTAACACCTTGTTTCCAGACTATAAATTTCTTTTAAATAAGAATCATTTTTATACACTCCTTGTACTCCATAAATCTGCAGATTGATTTAAGAGGTGTGGGGCATGCAAAAGATATTAAAATGTGTAAGGATGTTCATGCTCATGTTGTGGATCAGAAATCAGAACTAGACTCCTTAAGTCAACTCCAATATTTTCCATAACTGAACTCATTTCCTCCTCCCTTGTTCGCCACACACCCTCCCAGGCTTTGGTATATATCTCCCAAATATCCACCTATATTAATGGATGGACCTCTGTGTACAACATCTTTAAACCCCATATTTGGTATAACAATTAAATGCTTCCGTGATGGAATTCTCCAGAACAATCTTCCTTCCAATCATATCAGTTAGGAGATGCACCCACTGAATAAATTTGTAAAAGCAAGCCCATCCTAAGCTTAGCTCCATCCCTCCACTGGGGGAGCAAACCAAGGGATATACTACATGAAGGAACCTTCCAGATCTAAGCTTATACATTTTGGCAGGGCCTAAAGCTGTAAAGCAAAGAGTTCATGAGGATGGGGAAAAGAAAGAACGGCCTGGTTTCCTAGACCTTCATCAAAAAAAAAAAAATGGGGGGGTGGAAATTGGACTGTGAGGTTAAAAATCAGGAAAGGGAAGATTCTAGCTTTAAAATTGTCATCTTTCAAAAGATCCATGGGTTGATTTTGAGTCATCCGAAATCTACTCTAGAGTGTATGGGAAATGGAAGGGGTTAAACTTTTTCAGGTGGATGGAAACAGGGATGCATCTTAAAATCGAGGGCGGGGATTTGGAATTCTCAGGGTACAGATAAGGCGGGAGGGGAAGGGAGGAGTCGCTGTGGTCAGAAGAATGGGGAAAAGAGAGCGAGTAAAATGCCGGCAGAAAGGAAAACTGGAGGGCAGGAGTGAACATAGGGAGTGAGAGAGGGAAGGAGCCAGTGAAAGAGCGCTGGCAGGAGGAAGGTGGGGGAGGGGACGAATGGAAGCGCAGACCAGAGGTGGAACGCCTGGCTCTTGAGGGACCTGGCGTTCTCCAGCTTGAGGCAGGGGTGTGATTCGCCCCTCCCCTCTGCGGCAGTTCGTACCTGTTGGTGTGAAAGCGGTGGAGCGGATCGGTGCGATGACAAGAGGACAGCTGGCAGCCAAAGTCGCTGATGTCCAGGCAACCTGGCTCCTCGCTCGGGCAGGTGCCCACCCCGCGAGGGGGTCCCAGAAGAGGGAAGGGTTCCTCGGGGGTTAGAAACTTCTCGTACGAAGTGGTGGCCGACGCCTCGTCGGACATGGCTGGAGACCGCCTGGCTTCGGGCTCCCTCTCTGGCCCCGGGCTGCTCCCGCGCCCGCCCCTTCCCCCACTCTAACCTGTCCGCCGCCGCCGCCGCCGCCGCCGCCGCCGCCGCGCCGGGGTGTGCCCACCGCAGCTCACCAGCAGGCTGAGCGCCACGGCCAGACGACGCCCGGGAATCCTGGCCGCGCGAAGAGGCTGCTAGAGACCACAGCAGCCGGCTGGCCACCCGGTCAGCGCCTCACTGGCCTCTGCAAGCCGTCTCCGTCGCCGTCGCTGCCCGGCCCAGCCCAGTAGCGCAGCGCAGGGCCACCGCCGCCCGGCCCGCCCACTGCGCTCACTGTTCACAACTGCTGCAGTCCGCCTCGCGCCCGCCGGGAGGAGACGGGCGGCGGGAAGTCGCTCCCTGTGCCCCCTGCTGGAGCGGAGGAGGAACTGAACCTCCGCCCTCCCCGCCTTAGATGCGTCGAATCAGATTCCAGACGCTGGAAAGGCAAGGCCCTTGAAGCCAACCGCCTCAGTTTTCTCACCCAGGGCTGATTACTAAGCAGCAAGCAGCGGCCCTGAGAAAAGGGACTTGGCCAAGGTCACACTGCGTGTGCGTGAGAAAGAATCCAGATGTCCTGGTTCCCAGCGTACTTGGCTACCGTGTCCCAATTCAGTGAGTATTTATATTCAGTCCCTGCAGTGTGTGTGCCCAGCACTGTGCAATGAGCTGTAGGGGAAACTGGCCAAGTAGGAAAAAAAAATAGTCCCCGCCTCACCTCTGATCTTCTAACCCTGAGAACTCTACACAACAGTCACCAGGCTACTCAGAGCTGCTGGACACGTAGTGCTCTTTTGTGCTCTGTGCTCTTGCTCACATTATGCATTCTGCTTGGAATGCCCTGCCTTTTCTCCCCTGCTAATCCTTAAAGCCCCAGCTCAAATGTTACCTCCTCTATGAAGCCTTCCCTGACTCCCAAATGAGTCTCACATATTCCTACTCCAGTGGAAAGTGTATTATGGCACTTAACATTTAACTTAAGTCGACTTATTAGATATTACATACCATTCTTTCTTCCTGTCCTCTTTCCCTTCTCTTTGTTTTCCAGACAAGTGGGTGCTGATCTTGGACATGTTAAAATGTTCTTAATATTCAGAGGAAAACACAAGATTGCCAATTTCTTATTTTGCCAAATGAAGAGTTTAATTTTTTTTAATGTTTATTTATTTTTGAGAGAGAGAGAGTATGAGCAGGACAGGAGCAGAGAGGCAGACACAGAATCTGAAGCAGGCTCCAGGCTCTAGCTGTCAAACACAGAGCCAGAGTCTGGGCTTGAACCCATGAACTATGAGATCATGACCTGAGCTGAAGTCAGAGGCTTAACTGACTGAACCACCCAGGTGCCCCTGAAGATATTATTTTAAACTACTATTTTATAGAAGGAAGCACATTTTCATATAAAAATGAGAAAGGCATAATCTCTGAATGAAAAATGCCATTAAATATATTTAGCTTTATGGAAAAACTCATGACATTGAACTTTGGGGGAAAAGTAAAACTAAAGTAGGTGGGAAAAAAAAGAAAGGGTGAAAGAGCCCAAGAGTAAGGGAAGGAGAAAAGTTGAGAGAAGCAGGGAGTTGTCACACACAAGCCTCACACAGTCTTAATCGTGCCATGTCCTACCAATGCAATTTATAATGAAAACAACTGAACCACTCCTTTAAAATTTATATATTGTCTTGCTTCAGTTATTTGGTTACCTAACTGTTGAGTGTACCTGTCTTCTTTCATTTAATTTAAAAATCATGCATGTGAGGACAATAATGGTTTGACTTGTGGTCCCCAAAGCACCATTCCCAGTGAACCTGAATGGGACATGGCTTAGTCCCCACAAATAAGATAATTAATTGTCCAAATGAAACAGAAGTCAAGTGCTGCATAATAATGTAGGTACTCAAGGGACCCCTGGGTGGCTCAGTCCCTTGAACATCCAACTCTTGATTTCAGCTCAGGTCATGACCTCACGGATGGTGACTTTGAACCCTGAGTTGGGCTCGGTGCTGACAGTGTAGGGACTGTCTGGGATTCTCTCTCTCCCTCTCTGCCCCTCCATTGCTTTCTCACTCTCAAAAATAAATAAACTTAAAAAAATAATGTAGGCACTCAGGTAATAGCACCAGAAAGTATTAATAAAAAGCTAGCAAAATAGTCTAAACATATATATTTTTTACACATACTGTAATAGTACCACAGTGTTTTTCTTTATTTTTCCTTAAATAGTTTATTGTCAAGTTGGTTTCCATATAACACCCAGAGCTCATCCCAACAAGTGCCCTCCTCCATGCCCATCACCCCCCTTCCCCTCCCCCCGACCCTCATCAGCCCTCAGTTTGTTCTCATCATTCAAGAGTTTGCCTCTCTCCTTCTCCCCAACTATAGTACAGTGTTTTTCAAACTGGAGACTAAGGACAGAGTCTGTGAATTTTTTACAAATATTTTTTAATTTTACTTTAAATTTTAAGCATATTCTGGAGTGTCTGGATGACGAAAGGTAACTAACCGCTGCCACATATTTAGGACATGCATTTGAGCCTGTTTTAAAAATCAAATTGGCAACAATACTACTTTAATTCTCATAAACAAGTGAGAAAATAAATTAGGTGTACCTCTTCATAGCTGACTATACAGATGAAGATTTTCTGGTAGTTTGGAAAAGGAAAGTGATGGGAAAGCTGAGTCCTCACAAGACTCACATACAAGCTTGTTGAAGGCCAAGAACACACACTGGCCAGTCAGTAGTATGTTCAGGTTTCTAAAAGCAGTTTTGTCTCAGCAAATATCATGTACCACATTAAATTAATATTTCTCATTTGTGCACAATTTGTAAATTTCCTTTGGTGTTAAATTTGTATAAGAGCTTTATGAAAAGCAGAGTTTCTGTTTAGTTTTATATTTGTTTACATTTAAGAAATATTATAAACATAATTTACATAAATGACTGAATCTAAGGGAATGTTTTTCCTTTAAAAGAAGTCCCTCCAGTATATTTCTCAGTTGAGAAATACTAGTTAGATACTGAGAGCAACAGAGTATGTGTACTATGTATATAATGTTTACTTAAATATATTGTAATGATGTATGAATACATCTTTACCAAGCTCTTAACCACTAAGAATTCATGACTGTTGTGCATCCTTTCTTCTTGCCCCACTTTTATTTGTTTGATTTGTCCCTTGGGTGTATCTAGTCTGAATGAATTTACCCAGTTCATCTCTCCCTTCCTTTCTCCACCAATATCTTTCCTAATTTCTGTTTCTCTGAAAATGGATATGTATGTTCCTTACCTTCTGTGAGGGTCTGGGCCTGAAAAGAAACCCAGGGTGACTTGCCTTCTTCAGATGCATAATTCACCTCCCAGAGAGCTGATGGGCTTCAAGAGGGTTGTGGAGAGACTGAACAAGATTGAGAATTATCAACCAATATTTATCATATTGGTTATTTTTGGATAGAAATATATTGGACTTGACCCAATGATCTGTAGTCTAAACCTTGTCATTTTTTCATGTGATGTATATGTATGTGTATGTGTGTATCTATGTCTTTATTTATATCTATATCTACATTTACATCTAGATATATAAAGTTAAATGTGAATAGTATATATAATAAGATATATAAATAATTAGCTCCCCAAATATCACCAGCACAACCTATTGATAAAACAAAATTTGAGTGTATTACTTGTCACAGTTCAATTTGTGGTCTACTTCTCAGCCAGGAGAGCCAAGTGCACATATTACACCAAGGGAATAGATCCCAGCCCCAATCCAAAGAGTCTGTCAAAGCAGGTATGAGATTGTTCTCCAAATTACCCAATTTCTGATTTTTTGATTTACTTCCTGGATTTTTAGTAGTATTAAATATCTCAGAGAGGTCTGCAGGGATGTAAGCACAACATTCTACTGCCCACATTCTCCCTCAAGAATCCAGTCTTATATCTAAGCAGCTCTATTCTGACCCACCACCAATTTAATGAACTTTTGGATCAAAAGGTTCTATAGTATTGAGGCACCTGGATGACTCAGTTGGATAGACGTCTGATGCCTAATTTCAGCTCAGGTCATGATCTCAGTTTGTGGGTTCTATCCAAACATCAGGCCCTGAACTGACAGTGTGGAACCTGCTTGGGATATTCTCTCTCTCTCTCTCTCTCTCTCTCTCTCTCTCTCTCTCTCTCTCTCTGTCTCTCTCTCTCTCCCCCCTCTCCCTGCCTCCCTCCCTCCCTCCCTGCTCCTCGCTCTCTCAAACATAATAAATAAATAAATTTTTAAATGTTTTATTTATTTCTGAGAGAAGAAGGAGAGACATGAGCAGGGGAGGGTCAGAGAGAGAGGGAGACACAGAATCCGAAACAGGCTCCAGGCTCTGAGCTGTCAGCACAGAGCCCGATGCGGGGCTCGAACCCACAAACTGTGAGATAATGACCTGAGCCGAAGTCGGACGCTTAACCAACTGCACCACGCAGGCACCCCTAAATAAATAAACTGTTTAAAAGTTCTATAGTCTTAGTGTTTTTATTAGTTTCCTAAGACTACTGTAACAAATTCTTGCAAATATGGTGGCTTAAAACAAATGATACCTATTCTCACAACAGTTCTGGAATCTAGAAATGTAAAATCTGGGAGGACCACACTCGCTCTGGGGGCTCTAGAGATGAAATGGTTCCTTGCTTCTTTCAGCTTCTGGGGGTTGCCCTGGCATTCCTGGGCTTGTAGCTCCATCACTCCAATCTCAGCCTTCATCTTCACATCACCTCTGTCTCTGTCAAATCTCCCTCTGCCTCACTTTTATAAGGACACTTGTCTTTGGATTTAGGGCCCACCTAGATAATCCAGGATAAGGGCCTTCTCTCAAAATTCTTAATCATATGTGTTTTTTTGTTTGCCATTTACAGTAACATTCACTCTTTTGCCATATTAAGTAATAGTCACATGTTCCAGGCATGATGAAGTGGAAATAATATCATTAGGAGGATACCATTCAGCCTGTTGCAGTGGCATTCTCTAAACTACTCTATTCTCTGAACCATAGCATGTAAGATTTGCTTTACTTTCTAGACCTGCTATGCGTGAAACTAGGAGAGCTGAGGGGAGAAAAAAGAAATCCAGAAGTCCTGTGAAGTACTTAGGGTTTCAGTTCTCAAATCAGAAACCCCCAACTTTTTTTTCTTTCTTGAATTAACTTATCTGCTGATCCTTTTTGCTAAATGACAAATCAATGAGTCCAAATGTATATCAGAGACAATCTCAATAATAAAGCCAATTCCCAAACTAATAGACAAAATATCTATAAGGATGATTATTGAGCCTATTGTCAGCAAAGATAGTGAATATTATATCTGATTTACAAAAAGTTAATGAAAATAACTTTCACAAAGGAAAAAAACTTAAGATATATTAACATATAATAATACAGAGCTATAATGTACATTCTATACCATGAATATATCAAACATGCAGGGAGAATACATACTGATAGAATATGAACAATATCAAATAAAGAGATTCAGTAAGTATGGAACAGTACAAAAAAACTATATTTTAATGGAACTCCATAATTAAGTCTGATGTGTATCCTCAATTAAAAAGCACTGGCCTTGGGGCGCCTGGGTGGCTTAGACGGTTAAGCGTCTGACTTTTGCTTGGGTCATGATCTCGCGGTTCGTGGGTTCGAGCCCGCGGTTCGTGGGTTCGAGCCCCGAGTCAGGCTCTATGCTGACTGCCAGCTCAGAGCCTGGAGCCTGTTTCAGTCTGTGACTCCCTCTCTCTGACCCTCCCTGCTCACGCTGTCTCTCTCTCTCTCCTAGAAATAAATAAAACATTTAAAAAAAAATAAAAAAAAAGCACTGGCCTTGAGGTGCTAGATTCAAATTCATAAGCAGTAAGATGTGGTCAAGTAAAAGTCTATATTAACAAATTATAACTGATAACAGTATATTGCTGTTGCTTAATATTCTCAGGCAAAGCACTATCAGGACTCTGATAAATAGAAACATCATGGAGACTGAGAGCACTGAGAAATCTCTAGGTATTTCCCATACAGCATACAATTTTTGAAATTTTTATATTAATGTAATATTTTTCCCATGCAAATTTAACCTGGGGAAGTCTGAGCGTCTCTTCAGATTAGACAACACTTCCCATGCAATCATCAGTAGTAACATTGAATAAACATAATAGTTTCTAGCACCTTTCCTCTTAACAAAGTAAAAGAAAAAGTTTCTGATTGTCCAGGGACCCTGGGGAAATGCCAAAAATAACTATAGGTGCAAAAGAGATCCTAAAATTTATTTTATTTCATTTTACATTTAGGATTCAATTTTAGGAAGGAAAAAATCTAAAGTTACCAGGAGATTTAAGCACTTAAAATAGGACAGTCAGTGACAAGAAGCAATATTTGGCTATTCACATGAAGGCAACAATAAAACATTTAAAGATAAACATAGACGGTAACATGATTGTCAAGAACCTTAGCCCTTACTAAGTGAGGAAGCTTTGTTTTCTCAATAACTGAGGACACAATACAGTCACCATAAAGCACAACAATTATTCTGATAAAACATGGAATCTTTTTTATCTAGAAAGATTACACAGAATAACCCTTCATACTGTAGGTAAAGGAAATAAACAGTAAACCACTGAGTGTCTTGAGTGTCTTGTACTATGCTAGGCTCTAGAAATACAAAGTGAATGTGAAATACTCTAAACCTTCCAAGATTTTACAATCTAGGTAAGGAAACAGAAAAATGTGACAGAGATTGCTAGTTGTCTATCGCATATCCTATCTCCTCATTCTAAGCGACAAAACCTGATTTTGTTGGGGGGTGGCTATATACTCAAATGGGGGAAAATGTAATTTTTCAGCCTTCTGTTCATATAGAGGTTCCCATGTGACTATATGTAGGTCAGTTGTATGGAGGTTGAAGATGATTGCGCTTCCTAGAAAACTTCATAATTTTGTCCATGCCAATGTGTGTGTGCAACTGCATGCCCTGGGGTGGGGGGAGGAAGAGTGATGGTGTTTATGAGGCTACTAAGGTGTGAAGCCATTTTCCATTACCTTCTTATTCATCTTTGCCTAGGACTTGGACGTGATGGCTGGAGATACAGCAACCATCTTGTTTCACTGAGGAAACTTCAAGCTACAAAGGCAGAGCTTGAGCTCGGAAAATAGAATAGAAAGATGAAAGCATCCAGCCACCATAAGAATACTGAATTGCCTACCTTTGGATTTCTTTTATGGAATAGAAAAATCATGGGTTTCTTAATGACAGCCAAATACAATTCCTAACTGATGCAACATATAGTTACAATACACTTAAATATACAAAGTCTAAAACAGGTATCTATAAAGACCTATGAATGCACAGTTAAGGAAAGGACGAATTCTGTCTGGGAGAAAAGAGATTTGGAAGAGGGCTTTGCAGAGGGAGTAACATTTGTCCTGGGCTTTTAGAATATAAGTAGCTGCCCACGAGGCTAGGAAAGGTGGGCATTTTTCACTATCATTTCTGTGGTGAAACTGGTGAATTTTTAAAGAGATCGCAGACTTAGAAAACATTTTTTATTAGAAATGGATGATGTGATATTAGTCACATGCAATCACTGAAGCCTTTAAGGGTTGACGGCCAGAAATATTTTGAGAAATACCAACAAAGAGGACTATTATAATAAAATTTACATATTTGCCCTCATATACTTTTCTTCTTATTTTTGAAAAGGAAATAATTTATAATCTTCTCCTATATTTTTGTACATCCTAATGTTCAAGTACTTTAAAATTTTTAATGAGTGGATAATTCTCCATTCTTCAATTGCTCTTAACAAACTTTCATGTAACCATTGTTACAGATATTAGGAAAGTCATATCCCCTCTTCAGTATATGTCTATATTAAGCAAGTAAGTATAGTATTATTTCCTATGCTATATTGCAAATCTTGAACACAACTAAAATAATATATAAGTTCTATAAATATTGATATTTACTTGACTAATGTAGAAAGTGCTTTTTGGAAACAACAAACATTTCTCAGGTTAGTAGAAATTTTCAATTAATGATATTTTCTTTTAATGAAATAGACAATATTTATTTTAGTTTCCTAATCAAAGCAATCACTTAAAAGTTCCCCGATAATTTAGATTTTTTTTTTTTGGAGGGACGAGATGATCAACATATTTTGCTAAATAACAAATGAAAAAGAATTAAGATAAAAAATTACATATAAATACATATATGTAAATAAATAAAAATAGTAAATAAAAAGGAAACTGAATATGAGAAGTCACACCAAAAGGAAAGTATTCAAATATAGACAGAAATAGATTTTCAGGTACATTCGTGTCCTATTTTAGGTGGAAGTTAATTAAGATAATCCCAGTGAAAATTATTGTCTTGGCACTTTTATTGTAAGCCATAAGACTGGATTTAGTAAACTGAGATTGGTATGGGTGGCTATACAAGGGATATATAATAAGACATACATATTGGAGGAAAAAACTGAATGAGATGCCAGATATTATGGAATTTGCATCTTTGTAAATGTAAATTTTAAAAATCTGGTCGTTTTCAGGGGTTCTGGGTGGCTCAGTCACTTAAGCGTCTTGACTTCAGCTCAGGCCATGATCTCGAGGTTCTCGTCGGTTTGAGCCTCAAGCTGGGCTCTGCTCTGACAGCTCAGAGGCTGGAGCGTGCTTCAGATTCTGTGTCTCCCTTTCTCTTTGTTCTCTTTGCCTCTCCCCTGCTCATGCTCTGTCTTTCTCTCTCCCCAAAAGAAACATTAAAAAAAAATTAATCTGGTTGTTTTCAACATGAACATTACTATTAACTAATACTTGTGTATTTCTACAATATCAAGGTTTATAATGATGACCCTAATATTTCTTCTGAATCACAGGACAATTATTAAATTAGGATATATTTTTATTATTTGCAGACTAGTAATCTGGTCTGTTTTTTAACATTTCTAGATTAATCAATACATCCTTATCAGGTATCAAAAATTGGGCTCATTCTTTGGCCATCTTCAGTTAACAGAAATAAAATAGCCAACAGCTGATAAATAAATTTAAGGTTCATGCTGTTAAGCAGGAATATCTATCACAAGAGAATTATAATCTAACTAAAATTTTAAGAAATGCTACATAGCCCTTTGCAATAATTATAAGAATTTTTCACATTTTGTAGTGAGAAAGAATTACAATGAAGCATGACTAATGTACCTTTGTTTGTGATTTGATAGAATGTAGTCTATTGGTGTCAGCAAGACAAAAGATATTAGGAATTGGCTGGGCCTCATTGTCATTTGAATTATGTCATAGGTCCAATTTTGATTTGAGGGGTCCTGTCTACCTGCATAATTCACCACTGGCTTCCCCAGAGATGGATGACTCTTCTGCCTACAATGGATGGTTGGTCTGGTCAGGGAAGGGGAGGACTATAGAGGGCCTTCTTTACTTAGTCCTCTGATAAACCTGAGATAAGAATGAGTCTTGGGAGCACCTGGGTGGCTCAGTCGGTTAAATGCCCTACTCTTGATCTCGGCTAGATCATGATCTCATGGTTCATAAGATCAAGCCCTGCATCAGGGTCTGCACTGACACTGTGGAGCCTGCTTGGGATTCTCTCTCTACCTCTCTCTGCCCCTCCCCCATTCATGCTCTCTCTCTCTCCTGCTCTCAAAAATAAATAATAACCATTTAGAAAGTTAAAACAAAAAATCAACTTAAAAAAAAGAATGAGTCTTAGAGAGTGTTGTTTGAAGCACAGCCTGAAAAGAGGTGGTTCTTATGCAAGTGATTTATTGATGAAGTGCTCTCAGGTAAAGGGAAGTGAAGGAAACAGGACAGGGCACGGAGGAAAACAACTAAGCCAGTTGGAGACTAGCTTTAGCTTGACCCCACACGGAGCACTAAAGTAGGATCTGTCCCCAGAGAATTGGTTCACCTTGAGGCAGGGTGACTGGCATTACGTACCCTCATCATTATTCAGTAATTGACTTCAGATTACAGAGGTGTGTAAGGGGTGGGAGTGTGGCAGTATACTGAAGCTCTTATTCTGCAGACTGCAATTTTCCAGAGAAGGAAGAAGCTATAGTTGGCAGCTAACACCCAGAGCTGCTGGGGGATGGGTCCATCTGCCCTGTAAAGGAGACTTGAACTGGTTACCAGCAGTGCACATACACTACAATATAGAAACACTGTCATTTGTTTAATACACTTTTTTAATGCTTATTTTATTTTTGAAAGAGAGAGAAAGAGAGCACGAGTGGAAAAGGGGCAGAGAGAGAAGATACAGAATCTGAACCAGGCTCCTGCCTCCAAGCTGTCAGCTCAGTGCCTGATGCAGGGCTCAAATCCATGAACCATGAGATCCTGACCTGAGCTGAAGTTGGAGACTTAACCGACTGAGCCACCCACGAACCCCAAAAACACTGTCATTTGTATGTTAGGACCCCAGATCAGCCCTTAAGAAACATGTAACTGAAACATACTACAGAAAGTATTGCAGAACTTGAACTCTTAAACTATGTATAGTTTTGTTTCTAAAAATATGTTATGAGAATCACTAGGGATGATGGGAACTCATATCCCTTTCTAACAATGGGTTTAGGAATATCCTCCCCATTCACCTATTCTTTTTACTAAGCAGTTGCAGCTGGTGGTGGCTTCAGTGATCAGGACAAGATGCCCAGCAGTGAAAGCACCAGGATGGTTAGGAGAATTTAATGCAGATGAAGTCTCTGGAAGGAGGATATGGAGTTTAAGTTTAAAGGAGTTATAAGGGAAGCGTCCATTAAATATTGCTATTTTGATCAACCCCTTTGCTGACAGACTTCAAGAGAGAGACTCTTGCTTTACTGCCTGCTGCCATTCTGCCTCTGAAGAAAACCTAGCCTTCCTAACCTGCAACAGTATTGAGGCAACTCTTGGGAGGGGAGAAGTACTCAAAAATAATTTATTACTATTTTCTCAGTGATATTTGAGAAAGACCAAGATATACTTGAATTTATTTGAGGTTAAGTCTTGGCTCTATTTGTTACTGATTCTGTGACTATGGAAAAGTTAATGTTATCTGCTATCTTACCGACTTGAATTTTCTTAGCTGCTGTAGAAAAACAAAGAGGAGGAAATAACTACCATCAATACTTGTAAGGATTAAACAAACAAAAATCAATGGTTAATCCCAGATAAATGACCTGGATCTCTCAACAAAGCAAGCCGCACAAGAGAAGGCATTGATAGGACAATGAATTTAGTTGTGAAGGGGTTAATACCTTCTTTTTTTCTTTTTGCGCAGGGGTGGGGGACGGATGTTGGGGGAGAAGGCGGAAGAGGATTGTGGGAACCCTGTTTTACGTCGCCCCTTGGGCGCCCGGGAAATATCCAGTGCGAGTCTGTATTATGGCCGACTCTTATGAAGGCCACGGCAGGTTGGGGTCTGGTCAATGCCGCCAGAGCTGCTCACCGAGGCCGAAAGGCAAGAGCCTTCCGGCGCCTGCTGGAGAGCGGATGGGGCGGATGTTTATAGCCCTTCGTTAGAGCTGAAAGCGTAGGCGCTTCCTGCTCCAGCCTCGAAGGGAGAGCGGAACGGAAGTGAGAGGGGATGAGGAGTAGAGGGAACTGACAAGACAGACGGACCTGCAGCGAGAATTGATTGTGTCCGTGTCCGAAAGGGGCGTGAAATATGTCGTGCAGCTGTTGTGTTTGAGAGGTGTAAATCTTCTGGTTATTTGGAGATGGGGGAGGCGGTGAACAGATGAATGGAGGATAAAAGCTGGGCACCAGCGTCTATGAATCATACCTATACGGGATGATTTTATTGAAATTATTTTAATGGGTTCCTGGTTTCAGATTCTACTTCAGACGGGTTGCTTGATTCCCTTTAGCAAAATAAATACCCGGTCTGTGCTGGATACTGCACTAGGGGCTCTGGATGAGGAAAGAAGTTAGCCATTATCCTCTACATTTAAAGCCTGTTAGCTACCAGATGCATCTGAAGACCATTACAAGAAGACAGAGATAGAAAGTGTTTGAAAACATACTGGGGGCCACCAATCTCACCTGTGGGTGCAGTCGAGGACGCTCTTTGATGTGGTGATTTGAC
This sequence comes from Proteles cristata cristata, assembly GCA_017311185.1. NCBI lineage: Eukaryota > Metazoa > Chordata > Mammalia > Carnivora > Hyaenidae > Proteles > Proteles cristata. The sequence goes on along the minus strand of JAESUZ010000192.1, from coordinate 1,954 downwards.
ATATACTTCGAAGATAAAATAAGTAGGGCAAAGCTAAAACATTTTCCCAAGCATGTTACTTACCTGGTTAGTTCAGGAGCAGCTACCAGAAGAACTGCGTAGCACCTAAGGCCCAAACTAGTTCATTCTTGCTGAGAGCAGTTGTCCATCACAATGGCACTTTCAGGGCCCCTTTTGGAGAATCAGTCTTACTGAGAGCAAAGCCTCCCTTTGCACGTGGAGCCTACAAACTCTGTAGAACTACAGTGCAGTACTCAAGGAAGGCCCCTCTGCCCTAAGCATTTGAAAGACTTCTGTGCCAGTTCTTTGGTTTTCCAGCAAATTCAGTTCACAGCACAGAATTGTGCATCCACCTGGAATCCTAAGCAACATTTTAAGACATCTGAATCATTAAACCTGCTGCTGTATTTATCAGAGAAACAACAGTAGCTAGCAGACAATCAAAGTCAGTGGTTCTCAAACTTTCCTGTGCATCAGAATCAGCTGGAGGACTTGTTAAAACACAGATTGCCGGGTCCTACCCACAGAGTTGCTGATTGAGTGGGTCTTGGGTCGGCCTCCCAATTATATTTCTAACAAATTCCCAGGAGATACGGATACTAGTGGTACTGAGTTCTCACAAAGAACTACTGTTCTAAACAGAACTGAAATTAAACTGTAAAGGACTTCTCTAGGAAGACCAGATACCCTCCTAAAGTTTAGACATACCTGAATTAACTCACAGGAGATGTGAAATAGATTTGTTTTTGTTGGTTGGTTGTATGTTTTGAGTGAAGGAACAAAGATGAATCTTCCTGAACTAAACAAAGCAAGGTATGTATTAATTTTTTCTTCACAAATAAGTATCGTATTTCCTTGTACCATAAATTGTTTAAAAAACAAAGGAGCTATTTTCTTTTCAGATTCCTTCCTCAGTTATATTCAAGTGGCTAGGTACTTACAATACCAACACCAACTTGTGTCATCACCACACCCCAACTTGTGTCATCACCACAAAAAAAGAAGTGTTCCTAATTTCTTGTAATAAATTATGTTTGAGTTTAAAAGTTAAAAAAATGTGACAGTCTAATCAATGGAGATGAGTATAAGGAGCTAGAATTGAGGTGTGATGGGTAGGGCTTTTTTCATCCTCAGTGAATCCCCACCATTCTCAGAAAAAGCAATCAGTTTATTCACTGTAGAGCACAGATAGAACCAGAAGTCTTATGGTGCCTGAGTTTAATTTAAAACCTTCCTTCAGAGAATGGCCTAAACGATCTCTTGGAGGTTAATGGTCCGTATTTCTATCTACTCTCCAAACCCTTTTCATGGGCCCAAAGAAAGGCCAAGACACATTTTAAGGAATGTTAGTAATCATTCTAGACCCCTGTCAGTGTTGATCCCCAAATCTCTCTCCAGGCCAGTTTTGAAACAAAACTCCAAAACCAAACATGCACACATAAAACACACAAAAAAGTCCAAACAAACTGGACTGAGTCTATTATGAGCCTTTGTAGGAACTATCAAGCTGCTAGGATGACCAGTTCTCTGGATGTTTTAAAATTCTAAGAATCTCAAGAAATTAGCAATAGAATTCCCCTATGACCCAGCAGTAGCACTGCTAGGAATTTACCTAAGGGATACAGGAGTGCTGATGCATAGGGGCACATGTACCCCAATGTTCATAGCAGCATTGTCAATAAAACTAAAACATGGAAATAATTTAAGTATCCATCAACTGATGAATGGATCAAGAAGATGTGGTTTATGCATACCATGGAATACTACATGACAATGAGAAAGAATGAAATCTGGCCATGTGTAGCAACATGGATGGAACTAGAGGGTGTTATGCTGAGAGAAATAAGTCAGGCGGAGAAGGACAAATACCATATGTGTTTGCACATATGGAGGACAATGCGGGAGAAGAAGGGGAAAAATAGTTGGGGAGAGGGAGGGAGGCAAACCATGAGAG
>JAESUZ010000191.1:0-54820 GCA_017311185.1 Proteles cristata cristata | reverse complement strand
TGTGCGTGTGTGTGCGTGTGTGTGCGCATATGCATGTTGTGCATATGCCTGTGTGTGTACGTGCGCAGGTGCATGTGCATGTTGGGTGTGCGTGTGTGTGCGTGTGTGTGCGCATATGCATGTTGTGCATATGCCTGTGTGTGTACGTGCGCAGGTGCATGTGCATGTTGGGTGTGCGTGTGTGTGCGTGTGTGTGCGCATATGCATGTTGTGCATATGCCTGTGTGTGTACGTGCGCAGGTGCATGTGCATGTTGGGTGTGCGTGTGTGTGCGTGTGTGTGCGCATATGCATGTTGTGCATATGCCTGTGTGTGTACGTGCGCAGGTGCATGTGCATGTTGGGTGTGCGTGTGTGTGCGTGTGTGTACCTGTGTGCGCGTGTGCGCAGCAAACACCCTGTTTCCTCCTCTCCCTGCCCCTCGTCCTGTCACACAGGATGTGCTGACCTCACGTCACCGTGTGCAGACTGTCACCTGCCCGTCCTCATGTTACTTGGGGACGCCCCGGAGAAGGGCAGGCATTGCTTCCTTCTGTGGGGAAGGGTCAACATGCCTTGGGCTGCACACGGGCGGCTGTGTCACATTAGGGACAAGTGCGGCTTGTGGTCCTTACCTGGAGAGGGACTGTGACGGAAGACGCGTCTGGGCGCCTCACTGGCAGCGGAGGACTCGTGGTGACAAGGGCCCAGGTACCCAGGCACCTGACCAAATGCTATCCCAGGTGTCGCTGGGAAGGAATCCTGTACACGTGGTCGACATCAGCTGACTCTGGGCAGAGGAGGTGACCCTCCGCCGTGCGGGTGAGCCTCATCCAATCAGTTGAAGGCGTTACGAGGAAAACCTGAGGTCTCTCTGACTTAGGAATTCCTGCTCCAGATGCAGCGTCACCTCCTACCTGATTCCCCACCGTCCAGCGAGTGGGCACCCTCCCGACGCCCGGGCCCCTGACGCCCCAGCGCATTGACAGTTGTGTGGCACGGTTGCCATTTGGCTCATGAGCCGCCCTCAGGGAGTGACGATGCCGATGCCTCGGGACACCCACCCCGTGGCGGGGACAGGCCAGGCTGGGCTCCCCGCTCTGCCCACACGTGGCGCTGGCCTCACTCCACGGCAGCGTCGTATGACGATCACTTCCTGGACACCCTGTGGCCGTGTGTGTCCCACGCAGGCAGGAGTCACCAGCCTGGCGGGCAGGGCCGGCCAGTGGGACACGGAGCCCAGCTTCTCCCCTGAACGGCCCCAGACCCTGCGGACCACCCTGCCGCTTTGCGGTTCGCAGAAGCGGAATGTTGGGGGTAAGAGGGGACCCCAGCTCATCGCTCAGGTAAATGATCTTAGATTCCAAAATAACGAAATCTGCGTTAACGAATTTGTTCAGTGAATATAGTTTGAAAACACTGTTCAGGTTACTTGGTGCCCTTGAGTGAGTTTATGAATGAATGAATGAATGAATGAATGAATAATGAGCGAACGAATGAGCGCCTGCGGGACCCGTTGTGCCATCACTGTGCTCGCTCTGCCTGACGCTACGGTCGGGGAAACTGAGGCTCGATCTCTGGAGTCACTGCCCCCTCGGGCTTGCCTGGGTGGTCTCCCGGCGTGTGAGGTCCCACTGAGTCGAGCTGCCGTGCCCGTGAGCCGGGGCAGGGTCGCCGGCGAGGGAGTGGACGGGACACGTCCCGGTGGACACGGCAGGGGTGGCCACAAGCTGCACCTTCCCTCCCGCAGCCCCCCTTGCAGGGGCTTCTCCGAGGGGCCCCCCCACGTCGCTTTACGTTGCCCCTCCCGCGCAGACCCCCCCAGTGCCTCCCTCGGCTGCTCTGCGGTTGTGTGGGGACCAGAGAGGGCCTTCCCTGTGTGTCCCACACACGCGGACACCCAGTCCCGAGCCTCGGGGTGAAGAGGGGGTGCAGCGCCCCGAGTCACAGCCCCGACGGGCGGAGGTGACACCGGCCCAGGCAGGCTGGCACTCGCCCGAGGAACAGCACGGTCCCATCAGGCAGCGCCGGTCTCCAAACCAAGGGCCTGAACTGCACTTGTTTTGTTGATTATTTTTGTGTTTAATTCATGCATTAGTTTGGTTTAATGGTTGCACGAAAGCTATAAGCCTACGGGATTTATACTTAATTAAGTAATATTATAATGAAAATCCCTGAGGTCAACACTAGTAGTCGGCAGTAATTATTTTTTCCTGCGAGGGACTTCTGCCGCGAGAGGCGCCCGGCCGCCGGCGCTCCGCCCAAGGCTGCGTTCTCGGGAGGCAGGGGTGCTGTGCTCCGGGCCAGCCCGCAGGGGGAAGGGAGGGCCGGGTGTGCCCCCGGCTCCCACATGGTCTCCCTCCCGGGGCGGGGGTCCCCCAGCCGCTTGCTGGCTCCCCGCTTGCCCCAGAGCCTCCAGAGCGGGAGCTGAGCCCAGGCCCCCCGAGGCTTGGGGGCATTAATTTAAAACAGCTGATTGCCAGTGAAAGGTCTCATCAAAGATTAAATAAGCATAATTTAACTGAGGGAATGATAATAGATTTAGTTAAGAAGAGAAAAAAAAGGAAAATTGAATTAGAATGCATATTTGAGGAAAAATCGAGTTTAATATAATTACACTTAGAGCTGAGACAGATTACAATTACCATGTTTCAGAGGTGGAATTTTTAATTGTATTATTTAAAATTATAGCTGGGTCTTTGCAACAGGTCAGGGCCAGGGCTCACTGCCCGGGGAGGGGGACTCTGGGCCCCCGGCCCCAGGAGACACAAACACATCACCTTCTATGTGGCTTTTGGGGACGGGGGGGACAGTGCTGGGCACTGGGTCCCCCACGGAGGGGGTGGGAGGGGGCCCCTTGATGACTCCGACCTCAGGGACCCCACAGCCGGGCTGGATGGCAGAGCAGTGGGTGACAAATGTCTTCACCAGATTAGATTATCCTCAGAGCTGATCCAATCTCCTGAGTTTTACAGCAGCAGAAATGAGTTATTACAGCAGCCAAAAAGCCTCAATTCCACCCCAAATCGGGTTTCCCAGATGGTGCTTCCGCTCCCTAGTCCCAAAGTGCTCACCTTCACAGGAAGGAGCACACGGGGGCCGCGTGTGAGGCCGGCAGGGGCGCCCTTCACCCGCACACGGGGCCCCCGCAGCCCCCCGCTTCCCCGGCACACGCGGACACAGCGGTGAGCCCCGCCAGGGCCGGCCGTGCTGTGTCTGTGGACCATGGACACCCCCATCCAGGGCTCGGGGCCTCAGTCATCGTGTGGCTTCAACTGTGTCCCCAGACTTGACTGCTGAGGCCCTAACCACCAGCGTCTCAGAAGCAGGTGGAGAACAGGGCGCCTGGGTGGCTTAGTCGGTTGAGCGTCCGACTTTCGCTTGGGTCACGATCTCGCAGTTCATGGGTTCGGGCCCCGCGTCGGGCTCTGTGCTGACTGCCAGCTCGGAGCCTGGAGCCTGTTTCAGTCTGTGACTCCCTCTCTCTCTGACCCTCCCCCTGCTCACGCTGTCTCTCTCTCTCTCCTAGCAATAAATAAAAAACATTAAAAAAAAAAAAAAAAAAGAAGAAGCAGGTGGAGATCAAGCCCTCAAAACCGAAACCGAGGTAAAATGAGCTCCTCCGGGCAGGCACTGTGACAGCACGGGCGTCCTGTTAAGAAGGGACGAGGACACAAGCATAGGCACACAGGGCAGACACACGGGGGGCCGCCGTCTGCACGGCAAGAAGCCACGGAGCCCACACCCGGCCTGGGGCCGCCAGTCTCCAGGGCCGGGAGTCGCCGGGTGTCTGAGGTCACGTCCCCGGCCCGCGATGCCTTGTCGCTGCAGGAAGCGACAGTCTTTCCATTTCAGGAACTACACAGCCTTCAAAAACGGGCATCGAGTTCACAGAAGACACCCCGGCCCGCGAGCCCGCGGAAGGGCACCGAGCATCTGCAGGCGGCGGGTGTGCCCGTTAAACCCCAGGGGAAGTCGTGACGCGCCAGCCTGAAGGGCAAAGTAGAAACGAGCGACCAGACGGGGTGTCGGCCAGCGCGGGGTCGGTGGGCGCTCCGGCCGCGGCTGCAGGGAAAGGGACCGGCACGGGCGCTTGGCAAGACGGCCCGGAGCTTTCCATGAAGTCACACGCACGCAGGCCGTGCGGTCCAGCCGCCCCACGCCAGGCGTCCACACAGCAGCAACGGGAGTGGACGTGGTCCGGCCTGCCCACCGGACTCCACTCGAAGTAGAAAAACGCGCGAGGTCCCCAGCGTCCGCGTGGAAGCGGGGACGGGAAAAGGCGAGTGTCTGTGGCAGAATCCGTCTCAGTGGCCGAGGCGGGAGCTACCGTCAGTGGCTGCTGGGGCCACGGGAGCTCGCGCTGTCTGCATCGTTGGGGTGACGGGGCGTGGATGTAGACACGTGGCAGATGAACGCAAAGTCATCTCTTAAAGTGGGTGCGCTCGACGGGGCGCGAGTGTGTAAGCCCCGCGCCCTCCTCTTCCCGCCCCCCGCCCTGCGCCGGGTCTCCCGAAGGCCCTCAGGATCCCGGCAGGACCCGCCCCCGGGGCCCCGTGCTGGCCAGCCCACGGCTGTGTCTGCACAGATGCGCTCACTCACCTGCACCCCACGCCTGGTGCTGAATCCACGGGGCGAAGAGCGGGTGACACGGAAGTCTTGGCGCTCCGAACCCTCAGCTCCCTGCACCGCGTCTACAGGCCCAGAGGCAAGGCCGGTGAGGGCACCAGCTCTCAGAGGTGACGGCTGCCACGCCTTTGCTCTTTCTCGTGGGACACAGGTGCCACGCCTTCTCTGACCTCCCCCCTCACTGTGCACACGGCCTGCGTTCTTTCTGGAGCCTGGGTTCATGCTCCTCGCCGTGAGAATCACCACACGTCCACGGAGGATCCCTCAGCACACCAGCCTTACAGACAAGCCCGTGGCCCTGGGACATCTGAGTAGGAATGTCCTCTCTACCCCCACCACCGGGGACAGGAGGTTCTGGGGGACAGTGGACGCAGCCCTGGCCGTGTGACCTTGGTGGCTGCTTCCCACCCCGTCCTCAGCTCTCACGTCACACGGGTCTGGCGCAGCCCCTCGCAGTGGGTGTGTGAGGGGTGACACATGTCACGAGGTGCCCACACCACGCCTGCAGTGCCAGTGGCGCTGCCTCTGCTCAGGCTTCACGGCCAGGAGTCTCCCCGAGGGTGGACTGTCCCCAGCGGGGACTCGGCCTCAGCTTTGGGGATTGTGGTGAAAAGCTTAAAGTCAAGGCCCAATAATTAGGTGTTTCCTCGACGTCCAGTGAAAACAGGAGATGGAACAGCCTGCCAGCCAGTCCCCCACCCACTCTGCTCTGTGGACAGTCCCGAGCCAAGCCTCCCTACTGACCCCGGGGACCAGGCTCCGCGTGGCCCTGAGGGGGGGCTTGGATTCCCACCAGCCCTCGGAGCAACTCGAACAAGCCAAGCACGTCCTCCCGTGGGCAGCGAGCACCCCACCCCTTGCCCTGCGGGGCCGCCTCCCCAGCCCCGGCGCCGCTCTGCTCCAGAGTGCAGCCCCATGTGGCCCCGTGGCACGTGCGGGGTCCCCCTCGTCCCCCGCGGCTGTGAGCACACGGAATAACAACCCGCCCTGGGCTGCATCTGCTCGATGTCCCGGGTCTGTGTCAGCACCAGGCGTTCAGCCACCCCCGCCCCCCGGAGCCCATCCCTGCCTCCCCAGCCGGGTGAAGAGGAGGCCATCAGCACAGAGTCCTGACTCCGTGGGGCCTCACCCCCAACGCTGGGCAGCAGGCTCACCCCTGGAAATCGGGGGGGTCGGGCTGGTTCTCCACCCTCGGGCGGGGGCCGGTCAGGAAGCAGCGGCACCACCAGGCACCATGAGCTTTCCAAGGACATGAGGGGGTTTTGCCGGGACGCAGGCCCTGATTTATGACGGCTGTCGGCATCGTTCTGCGTCCCCCCGGCACCGCTAGGGGCTCGGGGCCTGTGCTCACGCGCAGCGAGCTGGGCTCTGGCGCCGGGCCTCACTCGGCTAATTAGCACAAGATCTCCAAGTGCAGACTGGGTGCCCGCCTCCCCACAGCCCCTGGCGGCGCCAGGCCCCGTGTCAGGGACCCGGGGATCTTTGGGAATTTTCAAACGCAACCTCCCGCTGGTGATTCCGTTCCTCAGATGCGCCTGGCCTGCTGATCAGCCGGCTCAAACCGAATCACCATAAACAGCAAGACAGAGGTTATCTTAGTCCCAAGTCCGTGTGATACAAGGGAGACCGGACCCTGGTAAAGAAGGCACGTCTGGAATGCCGCGGACGGCTGTATCCAGCCGCACAGAATCCGTAACTAAGGCGACACGTGGGGGTCGCTGTCTGTAATGCTTTCCTTCTTCCCACAGAGAGGTCAGAGGCAAAATGTTAATGTTTGTTTAATCTTGATACAAAGAAAGGAGCGCCCTCTCTGGATCCACAGGAAACAAGCTTGGGATGTGTTTCAATTTTATAGGTTTACAATACCGAGGTTTCCAATCTGCAAACAACATTTCTCTCTGTTTCTTCGGGTCTTCTTTTATGTCTGCCATAAATTGTGTTATTATTTCCATAGATATCACGTATATGTTTTCTTAGGGTTTTTTTCCCCCGGGCCGGGGTACTTTATTGACATTGTAAATACTGTCAGTGATATCCGTTGACATGCCACGCACGGGCAAGGCGGCATTTCGCGTGACCCCTCGGGCTTGCATTGCAAAGCACGGTAGGACGTGTAACTTATGTTCTGTCCTGAAGACTTTATTCTGTGTTGTAACTTTATATTTACGAGTAGTTTACGTGCAAGGTAACTATGGTCCTGAGAAAATTGGAAAGTGGAGAAGAAAATTGCTCAGAAACAAGGAGGGGTAGTTTCTGGAGATGCATCCTCTGTGGTGCTTCCCCACCAGACGCCACTCCATCAGCTCTCTTCCTGCGGCCAGGATACTGTAAATACCTTTCTTTTCTTCTATTATCGTTTCTAATGTGTTACAGACACATGGAGGATTGTTCTGACTGCGTGCACAGAAGTTCATCCAGCCTCTGCTTTGGATTCACTGTTTAGTTCCAATCATTTTCTGTAAATTCCCCAGAATTTTCTGTTACTTGTTATCTGCAAACATGGTGAATTCAATGCTTCCTTTTCGAGTCTTCTAACTTGTATATAACTTTTCTTGTCTTATTGCTTTGGCCGGGGCTCCCTGTCTCCGGTGCAAGGTTAAATTCAAGGGCAGTGGTTGTCCATCTTATGTTGTTCTTAACATAAGAGGAGATTCTTCTGTACTTTCATCTCTCTTTTTTTAATTTTTTTAATGTTTATTTATTTTTTGAGAGAGAGGGAAAGCGTGAGTGAGGAAGGGGCAGAAAGAGAGAGACACACACAGAATCCAAAGCAGGCTCCAGGTTCTGAGCCGTCAGCACAGAGCCTGATGCGGGGCTCGAGCTCACAAACCATGCATGAGATCACGACCTGAGCTGAAGTCGGACGCTTAACCGACTGAGCCCTCCAGGCGTCCCATGTAGTTTCATCTTTAAATACAATATTTATAGTATTTTTTGAGCTGCTAAGTTTGCTAAGAGTTATCATGGGTGAGTGTTGGATTTTGTCACATGCTTTACTTATATGTACAAGGGAGAGCTAATGATTTTTCTGTTCTGATTTTAACTGATTATCTGATTCGAGCCGAACATATTTATGTATTGGATTACAGTCACTCACAGTCTTCTCTTTGAGTTTTAAATATCTCTCTATTTTTTTAGTCTAATTTTTTTTTTAATATTTTTATTTATTTCTAGGAGAGAGAGAGAGAGACAGCGTGAGCAGGGGAGGGTCAGAGAGAGAGGGAGTCACAGACTGAAACAGGCTCCAGGGTCTGAGCTGGCAGTCAGCACAGAGCCCGACGCGGGGCTCGAACCCACGAACCGCGAGATCGTGACCTAAGCGAAAGTCGGACACTTTACCGACTAAGCCACCCAGGCGCCTCTAGTCTAATTATTTTGACAGAGAGAGCGCTAGTGCACACACAAGTGAGGAGGGGCATGAAGAGAAGGGGAGAGAATCCCAAGCAGGTTCTGGGCTGTCAGCACAGAGCCCAATGCAAGGCTCAATCCCACTTCTGTGAGATCGAGTCTTGAGCCAAAATCAAGAATCAGACATTTAAATGACTGAGCCACCCAGGCACCCCTAAATATCTCCATTTTTAAATTACATTCACTCTTCCCAATATAGGTTATTTCTTCTTTTCCTATCAATCATATTAACAATTATTTTTCTTTTTCCTTAAATGAAAAATGTTGCATTTGTTGAAACTGATTTTTTTTCTTTCTAAGGTATTGATTTATGCTCTTGTCTTTAATATTTTCCTTTACTTTCTTTAGATTTATTTTAATTTGACTATATCCCAGAGTTGAGCATTTATTCATTCCATTAACAAAGCCACAGAAGGCTGTGAATCTCCCCCAAGTGCTGTTTCAGCCTCACACCACACACTTCCAGAAGATGAACCCTCGCTGTCTCTCTGTCAGTCACACTCTTTCCATGACATTGGCATTGATGTAGAAACAAACGTTTAAATTTCCAAAACTATTTTTCTCTACTCACATACTGTGTCCAGTAATCACAGAAAAGTTATGTCCGTGAAAATATTGGGGTTTCACTAGTGTCAATTACAGTGTGAATTCGTAAGTGTCTGATACATACTAATAAAGAGTATTGAATGTGTGTGGATAACGTGTATATAAATATATTGCTTTGGATACGGGGTCGGTCCCCCACACCTCTATTTTCTCAGTGTGTTGACTCTGTTATCCAAGCCTCTAGAAGCACAAATACCTTTTATTTGTTTAACCTAAAAAGTTAGTGTGTATAAAACTCACCTTTTAAGACAGTGTTATAACCTTTTCTTATAATTCTTTTTAGAATTTTACTAAGTGAATATAAGTTTATAATACTTCCATCTCCTTGTATTATAAACCACTCACCATTGCCTGAGTATAGCTCCACACCCTTGAATGGATCTTAAATTTGCCTAATACTAACTTTGCTACCCTACGAAGCATTTCTTTTCAGTCCCTTTATTTGTAAATTTTCTGTACTTTTATTTTACTTATACCTCTTGTAAAGTTTTCAAACCATTCTATCATATAGTGTCTGTATCTTCAAACCACATAATTTGATTATATGCATGGTGATTACTGGTATAGATGTACTTATTTCCACCATATTAAAAAAATTACACTCTTCTTTATATTTCCTTGATTTCTATTTATTCTACCTTTGAATAGAAAGGGCTGTTTTGTTTTCTTTCCCTTCTCTCCCCTTCTTTCTTTCTTTCTGCACCACGGTCCTGTCTGAGCCCCAGACTCAGACCCAGGTCCCCTGTTGGGAAAACCCACCACTGCCCCCGGGCAGGGGGCACAGAGCCCGCACAGATAAGGTGGGGGGTGGGCATCGCACCTGAGCCAGGTGGTGTCTGGAGACAGATTTTGAGCTTCCCGAGGGCAGGTGGAGCCCAGCCTCCACCTACATTCCAGGGAGCACCCCCGGGAGGCAAACAAAGTGGTAAAATCTCATCTTTCTGGAACAGTGAGAAGTCTGGAAAGTCCCATCTGGGCCGGCCGCTAGGGGCTGACGGGCTCATGGGGGGTCAGTAGGCTTTTCCCACCACTGGCCAGGTAGTAACTATTTCCTCCTTTGTGGTCCAAGAAGGTCTCCGTGACCACTCCTCAACTCTGCCCTGTGGCTCAAGGTGGCTTCAGCCACCGTGTGAGCAGCTGCACGTGGCCTTGAGCCCAGGACGTTATTGGGTAAGCAGGCGGTGGCCGCCAGGCCTGAGGGCGGTCTTGAGGGCCCGTTCCTACACGGCCACAGATGACAAGCTGCTTGTGTGCACACAGTGCGCGTGTGACAGAGGGCGCCCTGGGGCTCTCCTGGCAGCATCTGGAATGTATCAAACCCAGACACTTGTTTGGTGACTGGCGCAGTCAGGTGGTAAGAGAGGGAGACCCACTCTTAGGGGGATCTTTCTGCTTAGGGTTCATTTGCATGTATTTACATATTTACATACTTTGTATTTCAACGCTCCCCCACCCCATCCCACCCCCGAAAGTACTTACTTACAGGAGGATCTTGAGGGAAATTCATGATGATTGGATCCATCAGGATCCCACTTAGGGTTATGGGAGCCAACATTTTGTAACTGAATTTTCATACTGAGACGATTGTGCACCGATACAGACTTAGAAGCAATGGAGCTGAGATCCCAGCAACCTTGACCCAGTTTGTCATAATGGAAACACCTTGTAACACTGGAAGGTCGTCGATGCAGGTACAGCCCTGCTCTTACTCAGTCCCCGACATGGACTTGGACTCTGCCCCATGTACACGCTGAGTTCTCTGCCAACGCTTTACCTTTGAGCCGAGAGGAGGTTTGGAAGATGCCCAGCCGCCCGGCTTCCGGACACGCCCCGGACAAAGTCTGGCTGCACCAGAAGGGATCCCGGCCACAGCACCGCGCTGTCATCTGCATGGATGCTGCGGGGACACAATTATAAAAAAAACAAACTCACTTAACCTGGGCTAATGACAGCGGGAGGATTGCTCTGACCCCGGATTAATGGAAGTCAAACGGGGGTGAGCTCGACGGTAATTATGCCGAGGTTAAAAGCTTTCCACACAGGCCTTTCAATAACTGACTTTTTCAAAGACCTCGGGGGCCTGAACAAACTCCCGATATTTATTCAGGCTGAAATTCTGACTCCGCTCAGACTGTGAAATTAATGAGCCTGGAGACTTCTTCCTTCCCCGACTGGGCTCTGCCTTTCCTTTATCCCGCAGAGATGCATCCCCATTCCAGAATACCGTCCATTATTTGGGATTATTAATTCATCAGTTACTCGGTTGAAAAATCTGATGAGTCAACACAGCAAGTGGTTGGGACAGGGTATGTCCCAGTGAAAAACCAGCTCGTTGCTTAGGAAATAACGTTCAGGGAACACAGATCAACAGAAGACCTTTTGATTAAAATATCAGGGATTGGTGTCTCCTTATGAAGCTCAGAAGTCCTCACTGAACTCCCCCAAGGGGAGAGGTGGGGGTCCCCGGGCAGAACCTGTTGTCCCGCACAACCTTCCTGGGCCAGGGTCTCAGCGGACCTCTGGTGGGGCCCCTGGGGAGGGGCAGCGGTGGTGGTCGGTCTCTGCTGGCCATCCCTCGGGTGCGGGGGAGGCTGAGATCCCAGCCTCCCCCCCCACACCCCTCCCCTTGAGCTGGGGAGGGGCGAAGGTCGACGAGGGGGAACAGAAGCGAAGACACCCCAGCCGTGTGCAGAGGACACAGTGGACATTTGTCCCCAGGACCTCCCCCCGGAGTCCTGCTCCGGCCGCAGCTGGGAAACTGCCAGGACAGAGCGGGGCTCAGGAGACGGGCCGTGACGGTGCGGGTGCAGAGGCCACTTCGGGAACCTTCCCTCACTTGTGGGCGCCACACCCCTCCCCGGCCTCCTGGCCTCTCCTCCCGCTGACCACAGGTGGCTCCTCGGCCTCCCTTCCCCCCCAGGCACCCGAGCCTCCCGCCAGGGCCCCCCTTTCCTTCCAGACGGCCTGCCCAGCCCTGTCTGCCACTTCTCCCCGCTCCCTCCCTGCGCGTGCGGGAGGACTCGGTCCCTCACAACTGTCAGGCACAGATCAGCACCCCCGACCTCCACAGCCGGAGTCCCGAGTCCCGGCTTCAGCTGCCACAGGGTGGGAGGTGAGGGAGGCGGAGACAGGATGCCCCAAAGGAGGCGGGGTCCAGGCCCGAGGGTCTCAAGGGCTCAAGTCAGCCTGACATTCCGTGAGGAGCCAGACAGGCAAGCATGCGGGGCCAAAACTCGCACTTCAGGCTGTGCCCTGCCCCCTGCACCCCTGCATCCCACCCCCCACCCTGTACCCCCGCCCCCTGATCCCCTGTACCCCACCCCTTCCACCCCCTGTACCCCCGTCTCTCCCACCCCCTGTACCCCCGCCCCCTGAGCCCCTGCATCCCACCCCCCACCCCCTGTACCCCCTGTACCCCCACCCTCTAAGCCCCTGCATCCCACTCCCCACTCCTCCACCCCCTGTACCCCCCGCCCCTGAGCCCCTGTACCCCGCCCCTCCCACCCCGCCCCACCCCCTGAGCCCCCACCCCGCCCCTCCCCCCTGCACCCAGCCCCTCCCAGCCCCTGTACCCCCCCCCTGAGCCCCTGCATCCCACCCCACCCCTGTGCCCCCGTCTCTCCCACCCCCTGTACCCCCGCCCCTGTGCCCCTGCATCCCACCCCGAACCCCTGTACCCCCCACCCCTGATCCCCTGCACCCCGCCCCTCCCACCCCCTGTACCCCGTCTCTCCCACCCCTGTACCCCCGCCCCCTGTGCCCCTGCATCCCACCACCCACCCTGTGCCCCTGCATCCCACCCCGAACCCCCTGCACCCAGCCCCTCCCCCTGTACCCCCGCCCCTCCCAGCCCCTGCCCCTCACACCCCGCCCCCTCCACGCCCCCTGTGTCCCTGCCCCCTCGCCGGGTGTCTGGCAGCCGGGCCACGGGCCCTGCCACAGTGGGTGACGGAAATGGAGTGTGTCTCTGCTGGCACCTCTGAGCCGCTTCGAAACAACTCAACACAAATGCCCTGCTTTGCACGTGCTCAGAAACCACGCGTTTCCTGCCCGTAAAGATCTGGGAGCCCTTTTGCAAGTGTCCGCAATGAAATGAGGGACTCTGTTCAACCGAGGCCACGACGGACAAGATTGAAGGTCGGGAGAGTGATCTGCAGACTCTAGAATGAACGAGCAAGGAGCAGTGAGAGGGACAGAGCACCATCCCCAGAGGCAGGGAGGCCGTGGGGACCCCACTCACAGGCTGTGGGATAGACCAGCGGCAGCCGGTGCCCGGGAGCCTGGTGGGTGTTGTGACGCTGCGTGGGGTGAGGGAGAGGTGGCCGGGGCGTCCCTGCCATCCTTGAGTCTAGGAGGGAAGCCAGGGCCCCAGTGTGGGGTGCGCTCCCCGGCGCTGCAGGGTGGCCCCAGGGTCCTGGCTCCGCAAAGGGTCCCCGCAGGTCTCCAGCCCGGTGCTGCCCGCGAGGCAATCAGAAGCGGCTTTAAGGAACGTCCACACTGTTTCCCAGAGCGGCTGCACCAGTTTACATTCCCACCAGCAGTGTAGGAGGGGGCCCGTGTCTCCACATCCTCGCCAGCATCTAGAGTCTCCTGGTTTGTTCATTTTAGCCACTCTGACCGGCGTGAGGTGCTATCTCAGTGTGGTTTATCTGTACGATGGAATACTCCACGGCAATGAGAAAGGATGACATCTGGCCACGTGTAGCCACATGGATGGACCTTGAGGGTGTTATGTTGAGCGAGATAAGTCAGGCAGAGAAGGACAGATACCAGATGTTTGCACGTATAGGAGGATTAGGAGGAACTTAACGGAGGAACTTAACGGAGGACCGTGGGGGAGAAGAAGGGGGGAAATGGTGAGGGAGGGGGAGGGGGGCAAACCCTGAGAGACTCTTAATGCTGAGAACAAACTGAGGGCTGATGGAGGAGGGGGAGGGGAAAGGGGGAGATGGGCACAGAGGAGGGCACTTGCGGGGATGAGCACCGCGTGTTATATGGAAACCAACTTGACAACAAACTATGAAAGAAGAAAAAAAGAAGCAGCTTTACACAAAGACCGTTATTGTAACTGAAAACACACATGTGAAAACAGCACTGCATATTCTAACAGAAGCCCCAAACGGGTTTGAAAGAAGTGTGTTAAAACAGGAGTGTGGCCGCCCAGGGCCGGGGTGAGCCCGTCAGGAGAGAGAGAGGCCAGAGCGCAGCCCCGGCCAGCGTGCCCCCCACACCTGGAGATGGAAGAAGCACAGGCACCCGCGGTGAAATTATAAACGGGTTGGCTCCCTTTGGGCAGGGCTGATAAAATTTAATTAACCAATAAAAGCAGTAACAATAAAAAACATGACATGCAGAAAACGTTTCAAGAACATACCGTTGTGGTAAAGTGACCCTTCCGTCAATAAAACTGGCTCCACTCGTCCGGGACAATGTGTCAGGTGCCCTTCTCTGTAACCCTGGACCCGTGTGCCGGGCGGATTTCATTGCCAGACCCAGACAAGGCCACAGAGGGAAGGGCTCCCCAGGATCACCATTGTTCCCATAAGGGCACTTGACTTTCCAAGTCACTAAGATCCCAAAGAAACTGAAAACAAGGAACCGATCCCTTCATATATGTGCAATAGGCAGACAGAGCAAAAGCTTCAGGCTTGGTTTGATCCAGCAGCTCAGTATTTTCATAGTAGCTGGTTTCTTCCCCACATCGGTAGTTCCTGGGACGTAATATTTCTTCTTCCAAACCCGGAGAGAGGGGGCTTGAGAGAAGAGCAATGGGCTGCAGTGCACTGAGGTCCTTGGGACAGGTGTTTGACCCCGAAACAAATCACAGTGTGGAGGGATGAGACCGCATGGCTGGGCCGGCCAGAGCCCCGGGACACGACCCGGCGGGTGCGGTCAGGAGGTGCCCTGAGTCAGGCCTCCTCACGTCCGGCACAGTGGGGGGCTCGAGCCCAGGCCCGGGCGCCGGCACTTCCCCACCGCTGGCCGTGGGGGCAGCCACCCCCTGCTGGTCTCTGAGCACCTCATTTCTCTTCCTGTGTCTTTGTGGGCGGAGCTTGGGCTCCACGCACCCCCGCAGGGCAGGCGGGCTGGAGCCGCAACCAGGAGAAGCCCGGCCAGCCCGCGTCCGGCGGGCACTGGGGACGTGGGGGACGCGCCCCGAGGGCCCAGGAACGGGTGGGCCCTGACATCACCTGTGAGAATACGGGCGGGAAATAATGAAAATACCTCTTGTGTTGGAGCACCCATGCCACCCGCGGTCGCTGAGAGCGGGTGAGACACGACCCGGGTCCTCTGCGGCCCTGCCGCCGACGGGCTCAGGGCTGTGGACCCCGCTCCCGACCGCCAGTCCCGCAGCGGCCGAGCTCGGTCCTGTTCCGGAGCCGTCTGTCGGGCAAGGACCAAGGTGGACGTTAAGGCTAACAGGCCAGAGCTGCGGGTAACCCCCGCCCCGGCCGCTCGGCACGATGGATGCCCCCTAAGTTCACTCTTGCTTAGAGGCGCCGCTGAGGGGGGTTGGGAAGGACACTTGCCGTGCGTCCGCATTCGGCCCTGCCTGACGCACGAGGTAACGGGTCATTAAAATCCCGTAAGATCCGGGGCACCTGGGTGGCTTAGTCGGTTAAGCGTCCGACTTTTGCTTAGGTCATGATCTCGCGGTTGTGGGTTCGAGCCCGCGTCGGGCTCTGTGTTGACTGCCAGCTCAGAGCCTGGAGCCTGTTTCAGTTCTGACTCCCTCTCTCTCTGACCCTCCCTGCTCACGCTGTCTCTCTCTCTCTCTCTCTCCTAGAAATAAATAAAACATTTAAAAAAAAAAAATCCCGTAAGATCCGCCCGGAGCAGGAGGCGTGAAGGCCCCGCTCAGCGGCGGACAGAGGGTGGTCCGTGCGGTCCGCGCCGGGCAGTTTGCGTCGCCCTGGTCTGGGCAGCTCTTCAAGAAACTGAAGACATTTGTGAGGCGGAGCGTGGTTTTGTTCTAGGCACTGACGCCCTTAAAGAGAAGAAAACGCTCCTCAGGTGCACAGAATGGAGTCTTTTAGGTCAAGGCAAAGTGAAGTTCAAGTGACTTCCCCCAGCGAGGGGGCTTGTTTACTCCGCCGCCGAGCTGCGGGCGGGAGCCAACGGCCTCCGCATCCCTGCCCCCAAGGACCTGAAATTCCGGGGGAAAGACAGAGAAAATAAATCAAACAAACGTCTGATAAAAGCTGTACGGAGAATCCGGCAGCAGAAAGTGCTCTCCGGAGAACAAAGCACGAGTGAAGTTTGCCCTCTTTACTGGGATGATTGAAAGGGCACATTTGCCCTGAACTGGAGACGGGGGAGGAGCTCCCAGGAGCACGTGCAGGGAGGGGGGGAGGGGGGAGGGGAGGAGAGGGAAGGGGGGGGAGGGGGAGGGAGGGGAGGGGGGTCAGCGTCATTAGCCCCTGAGCCGGAGCTGGGGTCCAGTCCGCATGCTGCGGGGAGCCCAGCGGAGCTCAGGGAAGGGAGGGGAGGAAGGGGAGGGGACTGTCTGACGGATCCAGGAGAGAGCGGGGGCTGGGTGGAGGGCAGCCTCACATCCCTGGGCGCACGTGCTGACCCCCGGGCAGCGCCGGCGCCAGGAGAGCAGCACAAGTATGTTCACGGGAGGAGGTGCGTCCACAGGTGGAGCTGGTTTGGGAGGCGCCAGGGCTGAGCCTCCCAAGGAATATCCCAGTGGAGGACACATTCCCAAGGCGGGCCAGTCAGGCAGGACGTTCCTGGGTCTGGGGAGACTGCAGAGTGTTCCAGAAGAAGTGCAGGGACTGGTGCTGAAAGGGGCAGGTCCACAGGGGTGTCCCCTCGGCCCTGGAGACGCTGCATCTAACTAAGCGGCTGCTGAGGTCCGGGGCCACACGGGGACATTCCAGGCAGAGAGGACACGGGACAGAGTGCCAGGAAGACGGGACGCAAAGGCTCCGTGCAGCCGTCTTGGCGTCGCGGTCACGGAGGATGACATCTCTGAGCTCTGACAGTGCCGCCAGGCCCGTCGAGGCGGATGACACCGGGCGGTCGTAGGAGCACCCGGCTCTCCCTCCTGCAAGCGGAAGCGGCCCTGGGCAGCGGATGTGGGGGGTGGTGAGTCTCCCCCTCGCTGCCCCCACCCACTTTTGCAAATATCTGGGGAACTAATATCCCCCAGTGCAGGGGACATCACCTGGCCCCGGGGGGCGGGGTGCACGGGGCAGGCTGCAGCCCCAGGTGACTGAGGTGACGCCCCTTCTCCAAGCGACAGCGAGGGGCTTCTGGGGCCCACGTGCTGCTGTCCTCAGCCAAACTGGCTTCCGTGTGGCCAAAACGACCCCGCATGACCCACCTCTTGGGGCCACAGGGAAGGCCAGGAAGAGACCACGTCACGGGGTCCCGCGCAGAGCCAGCCCTGGCCGCGGCAGTCCTGCGCAGGGCTGCTGTCTCCCACCGCTGGCCTGGCCTCCCAGGGTGCCCTCCGCCCCAGCCCCCTGCCAGGGGGGACCTTGGCCACGGAGCCGGGAGCGCCCGGCGCACGGCCCCCAGCGCGTGGCCCGGGCGCCTGCGGCCTGGCCTCCCGCCTTCCCTGCCCGGCACGCACAGCCTGGCGCTCGGGGCCCTGGGAAGCTCTGGGCTGCTCATTCACCCTTCCCGGCCCCTCCCTGGGGAAGCGTCTACCACACAAGTGGACGCAGAGTCCTGGGCTCCCAGGGCACCGGTCGAGGGATCCAGGCCCAGGCAAACTCCAGGGACAGAGGGCGCAAAGCGCCCGTCCACACCTCCGTCTCCTTCCTCACCTTCCCAGGCGGATCTTGTGCATTGGACGTGCTTGGGGAATTTGTTCCGGGCCCTTCTCCCTGTCCTGCCCAGGGTCCTGGTGGCTGGAGCCCTGGCCCTCCAGCCCTGACGGTGGGTCCCCAGGGCTGGGCTGGTCACGCCCCTGCCTGCGACCACTGCGCCCTTCCCCAGAGCTCAGGGCACAGCACAGGCTCCTCCCTAACTGCTCCTCCTGATCCCATACGTCCCCAAGTAGGGACATTTGTCATTGATCCTTGTGAGTCAACCTTCCGACCTAGCTGAACTCACTTCTTAGTTCCAGAAGGGAGTTTTTGGTTTTGTTTGTCTCTCTGTTGCTTTTATAGCCCGCTCTTTCTACCAGAGTACCCTCTCGTTGGGAAATGGGGAGTTGTATTTCTGCCTTTCCCATTTCTGCTTATTTTCCGTATCCTAGTGCGCTGGCCACGCTGCACCTAACGCAATAAGGAGACAGCGCCACCATTTCCAGTCGCGGGAAGCAACCACTGTCCACCGTCCGCGAGAGGTTAGCGGAAGGGTTTCTTTAGATGCGCCCCAAGTAGCCAGCAGGCCCCCCACTTGCTGCCGAAAGCTTCTGCCGTGAGCGGGTGTCGCACTGGGCTGCCTGCGCTTTCTGCATCGATGAGTGTGATCGTGTGATGTTCTTCATCAGGCTGTTGATCCAATGGGCTGGGTTGGTGGGTGTTGAGTCCTGGGCCAGCCCTGCGCCCCCAGAGCACTCCCTGCTCAGCCACAGAGCACGGTCATGTCTACACACTGTTGGATTCTGTTTGCTGGTGTTTTGTTGAAGATTTTTGCAGCTACGCTCATGAAAGGTATCGGTCTGCAGTTTTCTCTCTCTCTTTTTCATACTGTCTCTGTCTGGTTTGTTATCTGACTTCCTTTTTATTAAAAAACTAGGTGAGCATCAAGCCACAGCCGAATGTATCTGACTTCATCGAGACGGGCGAGACCGCTTTCATAACGTCTTCATGGGACCACACAATGACCACACAGCATACCTTCCAACCGTTGAAATCCAGGAGGACACAAGATGTCATTTTCATGGTCACCATGCCCCTCAATGTCACCATCATCCATCATCACAGTCACCATGATCCTCAGTGTCACCATCATCATTGTCCCTCCAACTCTCAGCACCATTATTGTGGTCACCATGACCGCAGTGTCACCATCATCATCACTGTGACCTTCAGTGTCACCATTGTCATCACCATGACCTCAGTGTCACCATCGCCATCATCGTAACCCCAGTGTCACCATTGTCATCACCGTGACCGCAGTGTCACCATTGTCATCACCATGACTGCAGTGTCACCATCGTCATCACCGTGACCACAGTGTCACCATCATCATCACCGTGACCTTCAATGTCACCATTGTCATCACTATGACCTTCAGCGTCACCATCGTCATCACCACGACCTTCATCATCATTGTCCATGGTCACGGTCACCATGACCCTTGGTGTCACCATCATCCATCATCATAGTCACGTGGCCCTCATTATCATTATTGTCTTTGTCACCCCAGCCCATGTTGTGGTCTCCATGACCCTCAGTGTCATCATCGTCATGACATGACCTTCAGTGTCACAGCCATTATCACTGTCATTATAACGCTTAGTGGGACCATCATTGTCATGGTCACCATGACCCTCAGTGTTACTACCATCCATCCTCCTAGTCACTGTGTCCCTCAGTGTCACCGTCCTCATCGTCACCCCAGCCCTCAGCGTCACCATCACCGTAGGCAGCCTCCGCAGTCCTGTGCTGATCCCCTGAACTTGCTCTGTGGCAGTGCCCGAACCAGCACGCCACAGGCGTGAATGATTGTCTTCCCATCTGTCCTGACTGTGGAGTTAATCGCCGCTCCCCCCGGATTAAATGTGGCTCTGTCCCGGGTGTTAACTACCTGTCTTCTGCTGTGACAAGTCTGCCGGCTAAGGGTAAGAAGTTAGTCACCCCGTAAGCCCCCGAGACAGGCCATTCTGCGTAACCGGCTCTCTGCTCCAGCCAGACGACGCTGCTTAATTTCATGAATGCAGAGTGAATGTGGCGCCGCCGTTTCCAAGCCATAAACTCCCTGGAAAGGCAGGCGGAGATCTGTTAGTATGCCAGGCAAGGGTGGAACATTCTCCATCGATTGAAGACTTCGGGAGTGAGCCAGCCTCACAGAGCTCAGGCGCCTCATTAGTGGCAGCACTGTTTTGTGCAGTTACACCCCAAGCAGTGAGCGGCAGCTCCTCTCCGGTTTGAAAAGTGCTTCACCGTGAGGCTTATCCCGCTCCTGGGAAACAGCGACTGTCCCCACAGCACTGCGGTCCTGAGAGGTGGCCACGTCGGAATGACCAGGGGAGGCGGCCGGGCAGGCGTCCTGGTTGACTGTCACGTGCTCTGCTGGGGACATCGACGCCTCCTGCGTCTCTCTCCGTGGAGCTGGTGCCGCACACACACGCGCGGACCCTGGTGACATCCGATTGCCCATGTGTGCCAGCTTGGGGTGGCCGCGGGGTCCCCACACTGGGCTGAGATGGCCGCGCCTACGCTGTGTTTTCTGAACTACCATCTCGAGGGATCTGGGGCCCGACATCCACGTCCGGCCCTTCTTGGGCCCTGGCTCGTCCGGAACACGAGAAAGGTGAGTGAATACCGTTTCCTGCAGCAATGCTCTTCACACGCCCTAACCACACGCCACGTATGTCGTGCCTCCCAGGGACCTGTCGCCGGATCATGTTTTCCTACAATGACCTCAAATTGACTCACTTTTAAAGGACCCTTATCTTCAGCAATAACAGCCCAGAAATCATGTTAGGTGTCCTGAGTTTGCATGAAGCACATGAAAATCGTGTGAACATAAATGTTAAAATACATAGGGGCGTCCTGCGCTGTCTGCTCTGACCTTGAGAGCACCCCTGCACGTGTGGCCCCTGCGCGGAGGGCCAGCTCTCAGCCTCATGGTCACGGACAGGCGCTCTCCCCGCTGCGTGGAGGCAGCTCCTATGAGGACCGAGCCCAGGCAGCGGCCCGTGCTGGGACAGGAAGACTCTGCCGCCGCATCGGCCCCGGAAACAGGCCCTGGACTGGCGCTCAGGGCAGCAGGTGGAGATGAAGATTCCAGTCCTCAGGCCCCACCCCGCCTGGTTGAAGGAGGCTAAGGGGTGCCTTCTCAGGAGGCCTGCAGCATGTGGGGTCCCGGACAGGCCCTGCAGAGGCTGGCTGCCCCCACGCAGGGGCAAGGGGGGTGGGGCCAGAGCTGGGCACGCACCTGCCCCACCGCCCAACACCCACGGTGGGAAAGACCGTCTCCTCTCATCTTACGAGTCTGCGAGAGGTTATGTCTGCCCCCCGGACCCATGGGGGCGGCCTGGGCATGGCCTCCTCTGAGCTCCCCCACCAGCGTCAGGTGTGAGTCTGGGGGTGCTGAAGCCAGCGCCTCAGGGGTCCCCCCACCCACCCACCCCTGTGCCCGCATCCATCGGGGCTGTGCCCGCGGGCTTGACCTGAGTGACAGGAGCCCACACAGGACAAGGGCGGATAATTACGTGTCCTCACGGGCTCTTTGATCTCCTAATCAATTCTTCTGGGCTTCCCAGACGGCCCTCTGCTTTTCATAATACAATTTAATTTTTATGTACAGATTTTCCTGAAGGGCATAAATGCATTTTTGCTTTATGCCCCAGTAATTCAGTTTTAAACCAAGCATAAAAACTCAATAAACAGCAAAGAGCTAACTGCATATACCAGGCCCGTGACCTTTCACTGTTATTTTTGAATAAATAAGAAAGTGGGTAAAAGTCATATATGAAGTCGACTGAAGATTTTCCATTGTCTGTTAGAAAATAGCTGGAATTGACAATAATTTGATAGTTCATGCTTGAGAGAGCTCCCCAATTGGGAATGTGAGGCCCGGAGATTGGCTTTCGGGGCAATCACTGGGAGACTGGGTGGCGGGCGGCCTCTCCTGACCTTGAGGTGCCCCCCACGCGGAGACGCCGTAATAGATGCGGACCGCGCGCCCGGACTCCCCGACTTGGTGAGCAAAGGCGAAAATGAAGATTCACGGAGATGCCGCGCAAATGGGTTTCTCAATTGGCTACTCGGATGCCGCCGACGCGGGGCCGCGGGTGCGGGAGGCGGGTCTGCGGGAACAAAGCCTGGTCTGAGCGAACCCACGTTTCCACAGCCCTGTTGCAAGGCCTGTGGGAATTTCCTTAATCCGCCGCACAGACGACTAACGCCGGGCACCTGGGTCAGACTCGGGGGCAGCGGCCCCCCAGCACCCCCACGTCGGCCTCTAGCCCTGCAGGGTCACAGCCAGTGGCAGGTCACGGGCCCCTTTTCAGAAGCCCACAGGGAGCACAGGGCCCCCCCGGCCACAGGGAAACACACCTGCTCCTCAGCTTCATCTTCCCTGACTCTAGGCTCTAGAAGCCTTCCTCACTCTGGTCATTCTTTCTTTAGTTCTCGGTGGGCAAGGCTCCTGGGGGGCCCTGGGGGGTCCCGGGCCGGGCCCATGTGGATCTGGGATCCCCTCCCCCCTCCCCTTCTGCAGCGGGACCAGGGCGGGGTGAGGCGAACACGGCGCTCACTCCCAGGGGTGACTGTGCGACAGTCCTCAGGTTTGCACGAGGGCGTCTCTCCTGCCCCCGCAGCCCTGCTCTGCTGTCCCCTGAGGCCCCGTGGCCCCCACTTCCACAGCTGGTGCCACGCGGCCACTGATCCGGCTCAAGAGCTGGCTCTCTGCCTGCCAAGCGTGCGTGCGCATCTGTGTTTGTGGGTGCTGTGCGCGCGTGTATGTGTGTAAACACCGGCCCACGGGGAGGCGTGTG
Organism: Proteles cristata cristata; assembly: GCA_017311185.1. Classification (NCBI taxonomy): domain Eukaryota; kingdom Metazoa; phylum Chordata; class Mammalia; order Carnivora; family Hyaenidae; genus Proteles; species Proteles cristata. Next base: position 32,569 of record JAESUZ010000191.1, on the reverse strand, counting down.
TGTGCCACGTGTATGTGTGTGTAGGCGTGTGCACAGCCCTCCCTCCTCTGGCCTCATCACCCGAGCCCCCTCCTATCCTGAGAAGCCCCACGCCCCCAGGGCAGCCTCCCAGGCAGAGTCGGGGCCGGAGGGTGGGGGCCCAGGCTTGCTCCCACGGGCGGTTTCCTCACCACTGGCTGGTGGCTGAGCCCCGGGAGCAGAGGGGGTGACAGCCCGGGGCCCCCGCTGGCCCAGAAGGAACGGATGCGCCTGTAATCGGTCATGCAGGTGTGTCAGGCTGTCAGATGGGAAGGACTCAGGTGAGTCGGGTCGAGGGACCCATCTGAGCCCAGAGTGACTCCTGAGAGTCACAGAGCAGAGGGCTGGTGCCATCCACGACCCGTGGCTCACACAGGCCACAGGAGCCGTCCACGTTCACCAGAGGCCCACAGGGTGGAGTTTCACAGGACGAGGTGCTGTCAGTCGCCTCTGACGGGCGTCGGGGACGGAGACACCTGTCTGTAGGCTGTCCAGCTGCCTGTGGCTCCCGTGGCTCTGGCTGCCCGTGGCTCCCGTGGCTCTACATTTGGGAGCAAGTTGTAGAAAGAGCTTTTTCAACTTCCGCCCAAAGATATTACCAGACTTTTGACAGGGCCTGAGATCAAACCACGCATTAATTCAGGGGAGAATTTGCATTTCCATAGTGTGAGGCCCTCCAATCCCGGAGGGTGATGAGCCTTTCCATTGATTCAGGTCCTGATTTCCTTCAATAGTTCCTTTTGTAATGTTTTGTCATTTTCAGTGTAAAAGTGTCACCTATTTTTGTTAGATTTGTTCCTTTGCAAAACACGTTGAATGTGTTATTGCAAATGATACTGTTTCCTTAATTTTATTTCCCACTTGTTTGTGGCCAACATAATAAAAACTGTAATCGATTTTTGTATACTGAGCAGAGTTTGGACGACATTGGTAAATTCACTGATTGGTTCTCATAGTTTGTAGACTTTTTCAGATTCTTCAGCCGTGACATCATGTGAGAAACAGTACTGGTCCCTCGTCCTCTCCAACCTCTATACTTGTGACTCGTTTTCCCTGCTTATGTATTTTTCACGTTGGGCCTCGGCACTGGGTGGAGAGGAGACTCGATCACCCGCACACACACCTGCCTCCAGGGCTGCTCCTGCCCGGCGACACGCGGCCCTGGCTCCCGACACCAAACCCACTGGACTTACGTCCCCCGCACAAGTCACTCTGCGCCGCGTGCCACTGGGGGCTGTGGTAACACACGCCAGGTGCCAGCACCATCAAGTCAGCTAGGGAGACGCGTCCCACCTCCACACTCTCCTGTCTGTCTCTGTCTCTGTCTCTGTCTCTCTCGCTCTCTCTCTCTCAGTATCTAACTACTATCTTAGAGCCAGAATTCAGAAGTGTGTCCTGACAAGTTTATTTAAAGTCAGATATTTCTGATCTAAGCATCGTTGGATGGGCCTGACATCTGGAGAATTGTGACAGGCCTTGCCAACCAGGAGATTTTCTGGAAATCTGATGCGTGATAAAAGAGGCCCCCAGGAAACACATATGCAAGCACCACGTCATGACCCACATCCTATGCAGCTATTCAACATACATCACAAACCTGGATTTCAACTTGAAAGTTTGTGAGACATGTCATGAATTTTCTAGGTAATTTTGGGGGAAGGGGGGTGGGGGCAGAGCACATTTAAAGATGAGCAACCTGGGAGTATGGTCCCCAGGAAGCACCCAGGAGGGCTTGCAGCAGGGATCAGAGTCAGCGGGAGCTGCCTGAAGGGGACGGGCAGGTGACAGACGGCCCCCACCTGATCCCTGGGACCCTGGACATTATCACCATCATGGCTGGTGGTTAAAGCAGCCACGTAATGTTGAGCAAAAGAACAAAGTCCCAATAAGGCTGTGACATCCTCTGCAACGTAAAGCACTTAAATACAACAAGACTTTTAAGTAGAGACCCGCCGTAAGGTACAGAACGCAGACTGGGAGAGCCAGCCAGCCCCTCGGTGGTTGATTACTCTTTAGGACCAGCTTCTCAGTAAGAACCAGAAGCGGACGGTGGACACAGAAGTGTCTGTTAGTCTCTCTGGGTTCTCGTGTGAAGGGTTGGAATGTGACATAATTTCTCCAAAACACCCCGACTGAGGCTGCAGAGGACATACGGCTCCGTCCGTCTCCCTGCCCGGCCCCCGTCACAGGGAGCCAAGGATCGGGGCTCCCCTGTCTTCCTGACCTATTTTGAAATTTCTTTCCTCGAAGTGGCGAATACACATGAAGCGTAGGCTGCAGACGCGCGTTCACACTGCATAGTCACATAGAACATGCTGTGTCTGGGGCGGACTTTCTCAAGAGTTCATTAGACAGTCTTCACTAATGGGAGCACTGGGTCAGGCCCGAGCGCGGCATAGGGACACAGGACGACCGGCCTCTGCCCCCCAAAGCGGCTCCCCACGTGCTGGCCATGGCGCATTCAGGACCACCTTCCTCCCAGCGACCGCGGCTCAACACCCACCGCGGTCCCGCCTCTACCCACTCACACACGCACACATCCACACTGCTGGGGAAACGTTAGGACACAAACCCAAACTCATCGCCAAACCCGGAAAACTTCCATCCTCTCGTGAGGCAGCCCACCCGGCAGGCAAACCCGGCGAGCCCTTGTCTTCCTCTTCCTGAGCCCCCGTCCCCCCTCTGCCAGGGCCGCCCTGGGGGCCCCTCGACTTCTCTCCTTTCTGGTACCTCCCTTTAAGTCCCGAGGTCCTTGGAGAAACAAGATACCAGCCCCCGCTCGGGGCAGCCTGCAGCCCGGCTCCTGGCCACGCGGTCTGTGCGGTGTCAGCGCGGGCAGCTGTGACCGCCCCCGAGGCCGCGGGCTCACTGAGGGCGGGCGGAGCGCGGGCGCCCGGTTCCTGCGCCGGGCTGGACGCCGTGCCAGGATGCAGGTGCAGTCCCTCTCCGTGGTTCTTCCTCAGCAGAAGGGGGCGCATGGGTGCCCAAGGTTGTCCCCGCACACGAGGCCACCAAGACCCGAACCAGCCGCAGCAGTGGGAGGGAAATGCCTCCATTTCACTTCGCTTTGCTTCCCGAGGAAACTTCCGTGGCCTCAACACCAGGCAGGGTGGGTCTTCGTACGAGTGGTCAGCCCCCAGCGCGTGGAGCGTTAGTGTCCGTGGGCGGGAGCGCGCCGGGCCGGGCTGTGGGCCGGCTGCCTTCCCTTCGGAGCACAGACCGTGCATGGGGGTAACCACCAACGTGCGCATTTCAAGGACTAATCAGAAAAAAAGACCAGCGTTCGGCGCGGCCGGGCTCGGGTGATAGACGGCGCCGCCTCCCATGGGCCCCCAGGGATCAGAAGGTGCTTCTCATTTACAAAAATGAAATCCATCCTGACGTTTGCGTTAACCTCCATTGCTTTCCAAACAAGATTGCTCGATCCATAGAGCTCGTATCTGTCAGTGACGCATTCAGATTTGCCTTGTTTTGAAGATGATCATAAAGAGGCCAATGCAGGGTGGAGTCTATGGAGTGTTATTTTTCCCTTCAAACGCCACGTTTTGGAGAATCACCAGTGTTGGTGCGTGTAGCCGGGATTCATGAAGTTCAGCACCAAGTTCCGGGACGCGGGTAAGCCTCACGGGTAAGCGCCAAGGGTCACATCGAGCTCTGTGCTGACATGAGGAGCCTGCCTGGGGCTCTCTCTCTCCCCCTCCCCACTGTGCCCCTTCCTCACTGGTGCGCTCTCTTTCTCTCAAAATAAATACATAAACTTTAAAAAAAATCTGGGTGTTGTGTGTTCTTTGGGGAAGAACTTTTATCTCTGACTCAAATTCATAGGTGATACAATGAGCGTTTCTGATTTCCTTCCTCTCCTCTGCTTCAATTAGACCTGTGTTCTTTCTTGTAATTTGTCCAGTTCACCTGATTTTTAAAATTTATTGGTGCTAAATTATTCTAACTGTTCTCTTTCCAATCTTGGCTGCTTCTCACAGGGGATCCTTTTTCCTTCCCCCAAATGCACGCTGGGGGTTAGTGCGTCTTCTCACCAGACCTGATGGGAATTTGCCGTTCTAACAATCTTCCCCAAGAACTTCGCTGTGGGTGATTTTCATTTTCCAGCTCACTAATTTCTGTGCCTCGTTTCCTTCACGGCACTGCATCTTTTATTCTGTTCTATGTTTAAATTGCTTGCTTTAGATACAACTTCTTGGTTTATTGACATTTTAATTAAATATTAATGTATGTAATGATATGATATCAGATTTGCATGGAGAAGAGCATGCTTCACCTTTTAATTTGTATAGACATTTTTTTAAAGTTTGTAGGCAGATAGTTTTACTTTATTTTTAACTTAACCTACAGTAAAACAGACTGTAACTACGTGTGTACACTTACGGGATTTATCACTTGCTTCGAGGCGTGTGGCCAGCAAGACACTGGGAATGCAGGAGTCCTGTCCCCACGGACGTCTCTCCGTGGCCTGTGCAGCTACACCTGCTCCCCACCCCTCACCCCTACAACGGCTGTACCCCCATCCCTCACCTCTCACCCCTGCAGCGGCCGTACCCACCCCACCCCCACCCCTGCAGCACTGCTGTTTTCCATCCCCGTGTTCTGCCTTTCAGGAACGACGTGACAATAGAATGACAGAGACCACAGCACTGAGGTGGATTCCGTCACCCCCCACATCTCCCCTGAAGGCTCAGGCCCCTGTGTGGGGGAGCGGCCCCCAGCCCCGGATGGGCTCCGGCGGGGACCCCCTGAGATCCCGTCTCCGAATCCATCCCACAGGAGCCTTTCAGCGTATCAGTTCTTGTGCTGACAAAGGTGCGGACTGTTTTCAGTTTGGCTGAGAAGAGAGGGGCCGTCAGCATCGCCACGCATCTTTTTTGCGGACTTGAGTTCGTCTCGGGGGGAAGTGTCTGTAAGTAGTGTTAATGCCAAGTGTCTGCTCAGCCTCAGAAGAAACTGCCAGCTGCCCCCTGGGCAGCCGGCCCTCCCGCTGGTTGTGAGTGTGCCGCGCGGTCAGTTCTGGACGCTGAGCTCAGGCGCTGTCCTTTCTCCGGCTCAGCACCAGCTCGCGGGCCTGCCTGCCACTCGCCGTCGGGCGATGGAGGGCTTTCCTGCCTCCTCAAACCAGCAGGTCACCATCTGCATGTTCATAATTCAACGCCCCTGCTTGGGGCCCCCACCCAGGACCTCCACACGGTTTTCAGGTGCTTTCCTGCTAACCGTGGCCTGTCACGGCCAACCACGGTCAGCGTGTTCTCCTATGCCTCGCGGCCGCCTATGCCACTTTGATGAAACTCCTGCACAAGTCTTCGCGCATTTTTAAATAGTCATATTTATTTTCTTACTGTTGAGTTTCAAGAGATTTTGTGGGTTTTTATAGCACAGGTAAAAGTGTTTGTCGGATATGTGGTTTGTGAATCGCTTCCCCCAGCCTGTGACTTGTGTTTTCATTCACTTGACGGCCTCTTTGAGAGAGCGGTAGTTATTAATTCCCAGAATTTCCTGTTTTTTTCATGCTTTTCGTCTATGTATTGTGCCTCGGTGCCGCATCTATGAGTTTTTGTACTCAGGTCACAAGATCTTCTCCAATGCTTTCTCCCCAGAATTGTACGGCTTATACTTTGCGTTTGAATCTGCAGTTCATCCGGGGTTAACTTCTGCATCGAGAGTGAGATGTAAGTCACGGGTTACTCTTTCTGTAAATGGAGATCCAATTTCTCCAGCACCTTTTGTTGAAAGACTATTCTTCTCCTCTGAATGCTCTCCGTGCCATTGTTGGAGGAGAATCGGCCACATCTGTCTATTTCTGAGCACTTGCCTGCATCCCATTGATCTCTGTATTTATCTCTTCACAAATATGACAGACTCCTGGTTGCGAGGCTCAAAGAGAGTCTTATGATCAGGGAGTACACATCCTCTGAACTTTTTCTTTGTCCAGAATTGTTTAGCCTCTTCTAGATTCTTTGTCTTTTTATGTAAATTTTCGATCAGCTTGCCCATGCCTACCAAACATTGTGCTAAAGTTTTTAACTGGGCTCAAAATAAATCTGCAGACAAGTTTGGGGAAGACTGTCATTTTTCCTAGGCTGTGCCTTACGCATGGACGCGGCGTGTCTCTGGGCTCATCAGATCCTCTGCGGCGGCGCCCGTCGGTGCTGCGCGGTGCTCACGTTCTGTGAGCTCCAACACTGACTGTCTCATCTTCCGCTTGTTCTGTTAATCGCAGGGTTCAGCTGTTTGTTGCATAGAGAAACGTGCCTTACCCTTCTCCTTATTCCCTGCCTTTTACTTGCATTTGATTCCTTTGCTTTTTTTCTTATTAAGTGGAAATATTCTTGATTTTAAACTCTTCTTTTTTAATTTAATAATGTTTATTTATTTTTAAGAGAGAGAGAGAGAAAGCGGGGGAGGGGCAGAGAGAGGGAGACCCAGAATCTGAACCAGGCTCCAGGCTCCGAGCTGTCAGCACAGAGCCCGACACGGGGCTCGAACCCACAAACCGTGAGACTGTGACCTGGGCTGAAGTCCGACATTCAACTGACTGAGCCACACAGGCGCTCCTGTTCATTTATTTTTTAATGTTTTATTTGTATTTTAAGAGAGAGAGAGAGAGCACAAGTGAGAGACGGGTGGGGGGTGGGGGAACAGAGGATCTGAAGTAGGTTCGGTGAGCCAAAGTCAGATGCTTAAGTGACTGAGCCACCCAGGTGCCCCGAGACTCTTCTTTTTAATATAAGTCATTAATTCCATGAATCTCCTGCTTAGACTCCTTTCTTTAGCTTCATTCTACAAAGTTCAATATGAAGTATTTTCACCTTTGTTCAATTCAAAGTATTTTCTAATTTCCATTGAGATTGTGACTTGACCCCTGAAGTAGGGTTATTTAGTTTTCAAATGCTCAGGTATTTTCCTGTCATTTTTCCCTTCCTGAGAATTGAATTCCATTATGGTCAGAGAAACACACCTCCTATGACTTCGGTTCTTTAAATCGTATTTAAGGTTTGTTTGTTCGCCCGGCCATGGTCTGCCTCCGGAACCATCAGTGCGTGTGGCCCTGAAAGAGGTGTTTCCCCCGCTCTCGGCAGCGGGGAGGAGAGAGGGCAGGTGCCTCGGGCAGGCGTGGGTGTATCTGTCAGTCACTATAGGGAGGGTGTATGTTTTCCGTTGCAGCTGTGAAGCTGTCCCCTGACCCTTCAATCTATTTTAACGCTACATTTTTAGACGCGTACCCATTTAGCATCCTTGCCGTGTCCTGGGTCCTGTGAGCCGACCCCTGACCCTCTCGTCATGATGTAACGTCCCCTCTGTCTTCCCGTTGGCTCTCTCAACGCTGATGTTAGTGTATCCGCCCTCTCTCTGCTCCGATCTGTCTCCATGGCGTGTCCGACTCCACCCTTCACTGTGAAGCGAAGCTTATCATGATATTTGAAATGAGTTTCTTGTCGATGGTGTGGATTTGGGTGCAGCTTTTCTCTCCGTTCCGATACGCCCGTCAGTCCGTCTGTCTAAGTCACTTGCCTGTAATATAACGTCCGTGTGTCTGGATTGGCGTCTACTGGTTATTAATTGTGTTCTGACTGTGTGAGCTCTTCTGTCCCGTCCCTCCTGTCCGCCCTCCAACTGCTACTCGAACAGCTGTTAATGTTCCGTTGACATGTTGAACTCCACGCAGGTGCCCAGCACGTCGCTGCTCCCGAGGCCCCCACAGTCACCCCGGCCCCAGGGGGCCCATCGCCCTGCTCCCTGCTCGCGCCCCACATTCAGACCAGACGGAGAGACGGGAGAGCAGCTGTGGGGCTCCGCCGGCTCCTCTGGTCCCGAGCGTCTGTCTGCCCTGGGTGCCCCGCGCCCCCTCCCCCCACCACCTGGGCGGTGGCTGTTGACCCCGTGTCCCTGACCTTGTCTGGTGGGGGGCCTGAGGCAGCCCGGGCAAGGTAGGGGGCGGGGGGGGAGGGCGGGGAGCTCGGCGTTCGGCAGCACCCCTCACTCGGGGAGCGGGGCCCCGATCCCCCCGGGCCCTCTGCGGCACCGGGCCACGACTGTGCTCCGGAAGCACATGGACAGCGTGGGGTCACCGCGAACTCAGTCACCCGTGGACGCAGGTCTGTCCCCCGATCTGCCGACTAGGCGGCCCGTGTCGCCCGGGTGCTCTGCCCCGGAGCTCGCGCCGCTGTTCTGAGTCCCCTGCGTCTGCTCTCCGGGTCGCCTGCGTTTACGGGCCTCGCGGCCGGCGCTCCGTCTGCTGTTCCCGTGCTCTGTGCAGGTGGCCTCCCACCAGACAGCACCTGCGGGCTCAGCGGGGACCCCCATCCATGTCCCGCGGCTTCGAATTAGAAACAGCGCTTTACCAGTCCTTCCTGGTGCACGGAGCGCCGTAAGCGCTTTCACTATGTCGTCCAAGTTTTGTCCATCTTCCCAGCCCCTCCGGGGGCCCAGGGCCGAGCCCGTCTGGGAAGTGTGCGTGCGTGCGTGTGCGTGTGCCCAGCCTCGGCCCTGGCTGCCCCAGCTGGCTGTCCCCGGAGGAGCAGGGCAGCTGTGGGGATGGCAGAGCCCAGGCTCAGTGGATTTCGTCTGATTCCAGGGCCCTTGCGGGCAAACCCTTCTGCTCACCACTTCCAGCACATTCCGCAGCCCGCAGCCCCTCGTCCTGACGAAATCCTCCAGCAAAGGCCACACCTTTGGTAAATGGTCCGGGTCTTGCCCTCTCGCCGTCCCGTCCACTGCAGCAGGGTGACCGCCCTGTCCCCCCACCCGCCGGTGCCTGCCCTGCGCTGTCAGCCTCCCCACCGCCCTGGAGACCCCCCCCTGCAGCCTCGCTGTGGGCAGACGTACTGGGGGGCCCATCCCTGGGGCAGCGGGGGGGCCGTGTCCTGGGCTCCTGAGGGCCCGGAAGACTCACTGGGCAGAGGAGCCCACCCTCTGGGAGCTCTCGGGGGACCGCAGGCCCCCCCACTCTGACCATTAGTAGCCCTGGGCCTCGGCAGCCCGCCTGCCTGCTCAGACTCAGGGCGGCCTCTGGAAATCAGGGAGGTACAGGGCCAGCCCCCCCGTCGTGAGGCGCTGCTGACCTGACCTCACAGATGCCTCAGGCAGTGACATCTGCCATGAGGGTTGTGACACGGAATCCCTATTAAATATTAATGTGCCTCGGCTGTCACTGTTCGCCCCCGGCAGAGGCCGGATCCCGCCCCAGATAAGTCAGGGAGCCGGCGAGGGCTGGATGATCGGGCTGGACCCCACGGAGCCCCGGCTTCCCCAGGGAGGAGATGGAAGGAAGAGTGAGCGAGCTGGTCATGAGGCCACACCGGGTCTGGCTCCGGGGAAGGCTGGTGGGGAGGACGCCCCCTGCCTAAGTCTTTCGAGCACGCGTGGAGTGCTGGGGACCTGGGTGAGGACAGAGCCACCTCCGGCCTGGCCACAAGCCAGCCCCTTCCAGGGAGAGACATTCCCGGGGCCTGGGGGCTGGTGGGGGGGCTCTGCCGCTGCTGGTCTGGGGCCTGGGGGAGCCCTGCTGCCACATGACACCCCTGCACTGAAGCACATTGGGCCGGGTGTGTCCGGTTCCCAAGGGGCTCCCAGCAAAGGCAGCCTCTCCCCAGCCTGCGTTCCCACCCAAGGAAGGAGTAAGACCCGAGGAAGACATTCAGGAGAGCAAGGAACCCTGTGTTTCCGAGACGAGGCGCAGGTCTGCTGGCCGGGTGGTCCGGGGGGCACGGGGTACATGCCCGGGCAGACCCCTGCCCCCACGTGGAAGAGGGAGAGGCGGGGAAGAGGCGCTGGGTCCCCCGGCCGCGGCTGTGGTGCTGGAGGAAGAGAGCAAGGGGCAGGCGAGACCCTGGGTATCCATGTGAGCTCCCCAGGTGGGCCAGCTTCTCTGTCCCCTTCTAGGGACGCGGGCGTCACCCCCAGGAGGGGCGTCAGCAGAGGAGATCACCTCCCGTCCAGCAGCCAGGCCTTTGCCGAAGACCCTGCATGGTGGGACTGATGGCCGTGCGTCTGTCCCTGACAGTCATGGTGCAGTGCGGGGGAGGGGTGGGAAGCGTGTGAGGCGAGGGGACACATCCACGACCCGGAGCAAGTCACTCATCCTCGGCTCCCCAGATTCCCGGGGCCCACGTCCCCCAGATTCCCGAGGCCCCACGTCCCCCAGATTCCCAGGGCCCACGTCCCCCAGATTCCCGGGGCCCATGTACCCCAGATTCCAGGGGCCCCACGTCCCCCAGATTCCCGGGGCCCCACGTCCCCCAGATTCCCGGGCCCACGCCCCAGATTCCCAGATTCCCGGGCCCACGTACCCCAGATTCCGGGGCCCATGTCCCCAGATTCCGGGGCCCCACATCCCCCAGGGGCCCACATCCCCCAGATTCCCAGGGCCCACGTCCCCGGATTCCCGGGGCCCCCCAGATGCCATCCCCCAGATTCCGGGGCCCCACATCCCCCAGATTCCCGGCCCACACCCCAGATTCCCAGGGGTCCCCAGATTCCCGGGGCCCCACATCCCCCAGATTCCCGGGGCCCCGTCTCTGGTCTGAAAGTTGAAATGTGGAAGCCATTAATCCCAAAGGCCATTTCCAGCTCTGAGGGCCTTTGATTCCCAGGTTTATTCATGGAAAACGTATATGTTTGTAGATGTTTGTAGTGAGATCAGTTTAGCAAGTTGTTTCCTGGAGCAACATTTATCCTAAAGGCGACTTCCGCTCTTCCTCCCGTCCGGTCGTGTGAGTGGGACCCCAAATCCTCCTCCCGGCCTCTGCGTGGAGCTTCTGGGCTCCCTGGAGGAAGAGCCCGGGGTCCCCCCTCCAGGAGCCAGGGTCTGACTCCGGAGAGTTCCGGCCTCAAGCCCTCTGATCCTCGATCCTGGGATCTCATCACCTGGGTTCTCACCGAGCATTTGGAAGAAAGGAGGGTGAGTGGTCTCCATGTTCCCGGCAGCCTCCGTCCCTGCGTCCGTCCGTCCATCCATCGGGAGCGGACCTACTGAGCGCCCCCACCCACCGTGGCCGGCAGCGCCTTCCCACGGGGCCCCTAGGTCTCCCTCCTGGAGCTCCGTGAAAGCAGGCAAATCGCACCCAGACAGACAGACAGACAGACACAGGCAGACGTGATGGGGGTGGACAGAGGGCGGGCAGGGGGGCGGGAGCCCAGGTGAGGGACGGAGGGCGCGGCGGATGGGGTGGGGGGTGGGGAGATGGGCCGGTGGACGTTCAAACGCTCACACTCGGTTGAGACACAGCATCACTGATGCGCGTGTGGGTGGGCGTGCGTCTGGCGGGCCCAGGGCTCACGGCCGGCTCGCAGCACCTGGCCCCCCCGAATCCTCCAGGGGTGAAGACTGCGGGTGCCTGAGGCCCGCGTGGGCGGAGGGCCCAGTTCCGGGGGCAGAGCCCAAGGCCCGGCACCGTGTCTACCTCCCCCGGGCGCTCTGTCCTCGAACCTGCCGGAGTCCCGTCTGGGGGTGCTGAAGGGGCTGCACGGTGACACCTCGCGCAGGGGGCTGTGCCAGGGGCTCCCGTGGCCTCTCGCCTCCCCGGGCCTTCCTTACCCTGGAGCCTCAGCCCCGCACCTTCATTCCCGTGGTGACCCCAGAATGACGTCCGTCACCCTCTCTACGAAGCAAAGCCATGGGCAGGTGTGGGGGCTGCTTCTTGTGTTGTGGGCTCTCCTCTGGGCACCTGTGCTCTTCTGCCTCCAAGCTGGCTCTAGGGACACCTCCTCCAAGAAGCCTTCCTTGACTCCCTGGTTCGTGACGGGAATCTCTCTCCCTTGGCGCTCTGTCTCTCAGGTCCCCTGGGTACGATGGCTGGCGTCTCATGCTTACAGGGACACGGGATCACCCAGGACAGACCATGAGGGGACCCGTCCTGGCATCTGGTAACCAGCACAACGTCTACATGGACTGGTGACTCAATACATTTTTGTGTTTAATCTGCCCGATCTGGTCAATAAAAAAGAGCTGTTGTCCTGTGCAGGAGTCCCAGCTGAATCTGCCGCCGGAGACGCGCTCTGGAGAGAGAGCAACTCCTCAGCCCCGTCCCCACAGCCTGTGCGGCTCTGACGGCATAATTAACTTTTCCAGCCTCTCAGGTGGTTTGATCTCGGTCCACTTTTATTATATTTCAGAATTTCCTCTCGGGTTTTTCTCTAGCTCCTCAGCTTCATTCACAAATAGTCCAGAGATGCCAGTGTTGGCAGGAAAACCTGGTACCCGTGGCCCCATAATGCAGGAGGTCACCCTGCCCGGTTCCTGGGTGATGACTGTCCCGGGGGCCGAGGCAGGGGGGCAGGCACTCCTCAGTCAGGGTCACCTCAGGGCCTCTCCCGCGGACAGGTCTCCTGGCACCTCCTCTCCAGTGGCAAACAGCTAACACAGGGCAGTCCGAGTGCCTGCTCAGCCCAATGCTCAGCCCAGGAGCCTGGGGGTCGTGCCCGACGCCTGTCCCCCCCAGACCCACTGGCCGCACCCCCAGATGCTCCCAAGGACTAACCGAGGCCGAGGATGCCACCCCACCCCCAGCGCCTGATGTCATGATTCCTGACCCCAGCCTTGCCCGGGTGACTCTAACAGCCACACGGGCACATCACTGTCACCGGAAGACATGCCACGCTCCGTGCCCACATCTGGGGCCCCTGCACTGGCGGCATCCTGGCCTCTGTGCCTTTGCCGACTCTGTTCCCTGCACCCCTCCTTCCCTTCTGGTCTCTCCCTGGTGCCCGGCCTCCCAGGCTCTGCCCACAAGGATCAGGCGTGAGTCACAGTGCCCGCCCGCCACCACCATCTGTGCTCAGACACGTCTGGAGGTCCCGGCACCCCAGCCAGGCCGCACACACGAGCTACGGTGGGGCGGCTTTGTGTGCAGACACCGTGAGGGAGCCTGAGGGATCTGAAGGCATCTGTAAGCACGTCGTTCGGGCGCAGCAAACCCCATGCGCTCCCCACAGACAAGGGATTTCCTGTCACTCACAGAGGCATCGGGAAGCCACATACTTCGTCAAGGTGTGCCGGCCAGCTTTGCCGAGGGAAACTGCGGACCCGCGACAGGTGCGGAGGCCAAGTGCGCCGGACGGGAAGACTGGGTCTTGTGAGTTCCGGGAAACTCACCCTCGTTCCGTCTAAGACGTCATTGGAACGTCTTTCATCAAGAGGTACAAGCTGATTTCCAAAATCGTGCAGGAAAATCAGAAGATGTCAGGGCGCCAAGGCGGCTGTAAAGCCGTGGGGTGCAGGCGCCCTACTGTGCGTCAGGTCCCCAAGGACTGTGGGGGAAGGGAGGGGCCATAGTGACGGCCGGACGGCCGTCAAGGGGCCCAAGATCTCCCGGAGAGGACGGGAGCACATCGGGGAGGCGCTCCTGACTGATCCCCTCAGAAAGGACGGGTCTCCGTGTCTACCCCCCACCCCTGCATTGAGAGGCTTGCCGTCATCAACATAAAAGCAAAAACTACAAAGTTTCTAGGAAAATGTAACAGGGCGTTTTCATGACCTTGAACCAGACAACAGTCCTAACAGGACACGAAAATTCTAACCGTGCAATTTTTTTAAAAAGTGGATAAATTGAGCGTCATGGAAAAACAGAAAAGAAACCCCCCACCCACTCACAGTAAGACGGTCAAGCACCCCACGGGCTTGGCAGTAAGATTTTCTGTCTTGTGAGGGACCCAGATGCCAAATGCACGGAGACGCCGGGCAGCAGGGGAAAGGCAGCGCATCCGTCCCAGAGCACAGGCCCGAGGCTGCTCCTCACAGAGGAAGATGCCCCTGGGATCGAGGAGAGGTGACGAGGCCTCAGGATGAACACTCATTAGAACGAGGGATCAGTCCCACGTTGGGCGCGGAGATTACTTAAAGGTAAGATCAAACACCGGGAACATGGACATGGCCCCAGAGAACGGCTCGGTGAGTCCACACCACACTCCCTTCCTGCACAGAGGACAGCGGGCCGTGTCACCACAGGTGTGGACGAGCCTGACCCGCATCACTCTGCGCGAAGGAAGGCAGGTCTGAGGGTCTGGGCGGGCAACCAGGCAGCCACGCAGGTGGAAAGTCATCAAAACCCCTGCTTCCCTTCTGTGCGTTTCACTAGACTCGGATTCTTCTCCGGTTTTGGAAAGAACTAGCAGACTGCAGACACGAGAAAATACTGTCATCTTCTGTGCAAGGCAAACATCACACGTTACCTGCACCTTCACGCTTCACGTTAATTCAATGAGGAAAATGCCTTTTCCTCTTTGTTGTTCTGTACCTTCTGACCTGCCTTCAACGATCATGTATTCACTTAAAAGTGAGAAGATCCCTGTACATTTACAGTTAGGAGACAGAGCACATATGTGTAAACAGGGACGAGTGTGAGTTCATAGGAGGGGCAGCTCCCTCAGAGCGTTATTTTCACATCCGTGTGTTAAATTTTGCAGTTGGTTCACCATCAGGCAGATGCGCTGTGTATCAGCGACTTGAGCAGCGCCTCTGTTTTTTTACTTTTCTTAATGTTTATTCATTATTGCAAGAGAGACAGAGCATGAGCAGAAACAGAGAGGGAGACAGAATCTGAAGCAGCTCCAGACGCGAGGCTCAAACTCAAGAACCGTGAGATCACGACCTGAGCCGAAGTCTGACGCTTAACCGACTGAGCCACCCAGGTGCCCCTTGAGCGGCCCCTTTAATATATCACTGTTCTAGGTCAGAAGTCTGGCTGGGTTCTCTGCTCGGGTCTCCCAAGGCCAGAATTAAGGGATCGGTGGGCAGGAGCCTGGGACCCTCTTCCAGGGTCCTGATTCCATTTGGGAATCAGCAGCATGTATTTTCTTGTGTTCCTAGAAAGCGGGCCCCCAAGTTCTTGCTGTGGGCCAGGGTGTGCTCTCAACAGCCAGAGGCCCCCAAGGTCCTGGCTCATCCCTGTCCCTGTCAGGCAGCCCGCAGCAAGGGCGCGAGGCTTCTTCAGGCCACAGGAACAGGCCTGACTCCTCACCTTCTTTTAAAGGGCTCCCCTGATTAGGCCAGGCCCACCCAGGTCAGCTCCCATTCGATTAACTCAAACTGGTTGGTAACTAATCACTGGAGTGACAGACCATCATATCAGTCCCTTCCCCCAACACACACACACTCGTGCAAACACACAGGGGAGATTATTCAGCTTGAATACAGGAGGAGGGGCAGGGAGGGTAGGAATTTCATGCTGATTTCTTACATATGTGTTTACAGAGCCTAAAATCTTCTGCAAAATACCTGCGGTCAGAAATAAGGCTCCGAAACTAATTACAACCGACAGGGGCTGCGTGTGTCTTGCATGAGTGGAGCTCACATTTCAGGGACTCCCATCCATCTGTGAGTTTAACTGTCCCTGCCTCGGGGCCCTGGGACGGAGCCGAGAGAGCTGTAAGCTGAGCCCGGGGCGCAGGAGGAGACCTGAGGGCCCGCGGGGGCCGAGGCCGCGCTGACCGCGCACAGACCTCCCCATCCCTCGAGGGGCCGCTCGTCGGGTCCAAGTCCTCGAGGGCGGGAGCTCACAGAGAGATGGGAGCTTGGTTGAGACACTGAAAACAAATCTCAATAAGCTTGAGAAAACCACCAATTCCTGTAACCATGGTAACAAAGACTGGGGAGGGGAGCGGGGAAGAGTCCGGAAAGCCGCAGCAGTGGTCTCCTGTCTCATTCTCCCAGATGCAGGATGCGGGCTGGAGCTCTTTTCACCCGGGGCGCAGCCTGGCGGGGGGTGCGGACGCCCCGGGCTCCAGCTGCCGCCCTCCTCCCAGGGCCTCTGCCTCCATCCCCTCCCGCAGCCCCCCGGTTTTCCGGCTCTGCAGCCACGCCGCACCACCACGGAGCCACGGGGCGTGTGTGTCTGTCCCTCGGCACGCTGACCGCAGGGGCCCATTCGAGCGGGAACTCCTCTCGGTCCCCCTCATCCGGGTGACCACACCCAGCGTCTTTCTCCAGGACAGCGTGTCAGAGCCGGGCGTCAGGCTTCCCGCGCTGAGAGGGGCTCCCGAGCCCCGGGGCACGGCGGCCTGCGTGTGGAGGGGACAGTGGAGGGGACTCATTCATCCTACAGGGAAATCCACGTTCTCCATGCAGGCTCCCCAAACTCCAGCCGGTGGTCAGCCAGAGGGTGGGGCTGGGGACCCCGGCTGTGAAGACAGTGCACGTTTATTCTCAAGGCAGCTGTGGTCCCAGAGCCCCATGGGGACATGACCTGGAAGGTTCTGGAAAGGTCCGAAAGTTAGGGCAGAGTCAGGCAAGACTGCAGAAGGGGGACCCTTCCCAATGTGCAAACGCACATGCCACCCAACAGGCCCACTGCAGACCACGCAGCGGCCAGAGCCGAGGAGAGGGGTTCCAGTGCGGCCTCCAGAAGGAGCCCCGGGCTCGACCGAGCATCCGCGGCATCTGGAGCTCTGGGTCCTGCTGGTGCTTGAATGGGTGCGTGCGCTCTGGAAGTTTCTGTCTCAGCCGCTCCCTCTAAACACACGTGGACCTTAGGGCCGGGCCCCCATGCCTAGGAACACACCCAGAGAAACACTCCCCAGATGGGCACCCAGAAATGGAGCCGCCTCAAATACGTGTTCAAAACAAAGAGGTATTTTATTAAATACAGAAGAAAAGACAATCGGATAAGAAGCTGGTGGACTCGGGGCTCAGAGAGGACCTGGTTCTACGGTTCCCAGCTTTCCCTGCAGACGGCATCTGGGAGGAGCGGCACCTGGCTGTCTGGGGCCTGGTGAGGGAGGGTGCGTGTCTGCCCGGTGCTCACGACTGAGGGCAGAGAGCCCTGCTGGGGTAGGGGCAGGGGCAGGGTCAGAGGCAGGGTAGGGGAGGGGCTGGGGCAGGGCAGGGCAGGGGCTGGGCAGGGACAGGGCTGGGCAGGGAGGGGCAAGGGTCAGGGCTGGGCAGGGCGGGGGCTGGGCAGGGAGGGGCTGGGGGCAGGGCTGGGCAAGGCAGGGGCTGTGCAGGGCAGGGCTGGGCAGGGCAGGGCTGGGCAAGGGGCTGGGCAGGGAGGGCAGGGCTGGGCAGGGCAGGGCTGGGCAGGGCAGGGCTGGGTAGGGCTGGGCAGGGCTGGGCAGGGCAGGGCAGGGAAGGGCAGGATCAGGGCAGGGCTGGGCAGGGCAGGGCTGGGCAGGGCAGCCTGACTGAACAGCCCGCACGGGGGGCGAGAGGTGCCGCGCCCCTGCTCGGGCAGGAAGGCCCCAGTGAGTCCCGTTGGCGGGGTTGTGCAGGCCGATCCTCCCTTTGCCCCCCACCCTGAGGAGACAGGTGTGTGAGGCCACAGAAGAGCTGCTTGGGGTGTCCCACGGGTGCCTGTGGCCGGGCCCCTGGACATCGCAGCAGGACAGGCCACAGCCCAGCGGCCCCCCCGGGGTGGGTGCGTGGGGCCGCCAGGGACCAGGCCCTCCCTGGGCGCCGGCCCCACTGCCCGGGGACGAGAGAGGTCAGGTGCTTCCCGTCCGGGTGAAGGGGCTACGGGCAGATGTGACCTTTTCCCTGAACGCCCCCCCCCGCACCCGGATTGTCCTCGGGGTGAGGCACCGTTCTGCCCCGACCCGGCTTCCCCATTGCTGGACGTCAAGCCCCGAGGCTCGGGCTGTTTCACAAACTGTGCAGAGTCTGGTGGCCAGCGGGGCCGAGGGCAGGATCAGCCGGGGCCTGGGCGCTGGCTTCCTTCCTCTGGACCCCAGGCTGTGGCCGTCCTGTCCCAGCCAGGCTCTGCCCTGTGCCCCCGCCGCCCCCCACCCCCCACCGGGGATTCCTGCTCCAGGGCCCCCCTGCCCCTCCCAGCAAGGCTCCCCCGGTGCCGGCGCCCGGCCCAGGAGCACGTGGCCGGGGACACACCAGCCGCAAATGCAGATGTCACACAGCGCGAGGCTAATTACCGGCAACGTGCGGGAACAAATTGAGAAATGATGGATTTAATAAATTCCTACATTTTTTGTTTACACCAACAGCGATTTGGGTGCGGGGGGAGGGGGGACGTGCTCGGCATGTCGAGCCACACCTGCCTCCCTGCGCCGTGCCGCCTTCGGGGCCGAGCAGACAGGAGAGCACATGGATAATTGCATTTTCTCCCCACGTGTGGCCGTGGGGACCGCTCTAAGGACGTGGCTGTATTGAATCCTGTTTAACCTCAGAGAAATCACAGCCTGTCCTACCGTGCGGGGCGCTCGCCAGGCGCCGGGGGGCTCCGCTCTGCCTGCCTGGGAACCGCAGACTGAGCTGCCGCGGAGGGTGTGGGGCGGGGAGGCCCCTCTGCTGATCAAACAGGATCAAGGGCGGCCCTGCCTTCGTGACGCTGGGTGAGCGAGAACGAGAACGAGGAAGGAGGAAGAAAGCGAGCGCTCGAGGGTCTTGGCACATCACTCAGGGCTCTGTCCCCCCACACCCCCCCCACCTGACCGGGCCCTGACCCGGCACACAGCATGAGGGCTGGTCGAGGAGCAGGAAGGGGTGGCGGAGGGCGGGGGCGGGTGTGGGCCTGGCAGTGCCCCACCTCGGAGCCTCTCCTGGTTGTGCAGGGACCCCTGTCCCCGAGGTGCTGTGGGGGGGGCTCCCCGAGCATCGGGAGAGTTCCAGGGGCTCGGTGGCGGATGAGAGCTGCAGACCGGGAGCCGCGGGCTCCACACTGGAATGAGGCACGGCGGCCGCCTGAGTCAGCGCTGCCTGACACACGTCCCCCGAGCGCTGTGGCAGGCGGACCCGAGGGGCCGGGGCTGAGCCAGGATCGCCGGCTGACGGTGGGTCTGGGTGGGAGTGGGGGAGGGGGGAGACCCCGCCACGTGCAGTGGAGGCTGGGCCATGCCTGGGTCCAGTGACCCCAAAGTCTGCAACCCCGGTGACCTGCCCAGCTCCTCCCTGTAAAAAGGACAGGGGACTGCGTGCCTGAAGCAGGGAAGGCGGCCCTGCCAAGTCCTCGGCCACATCCACACGTGGATGGCGCTGCGGAGCCCCGAGAGGGAGGCGCGCTGTGCGCCCACAGCAGAGGCCCCCACACCCGCCGTCCTGCCCGTGGCATCCCCACCCCTGGGCGGTGGATCATCTTCATGAAGCCTGTGTGGGCCTCGAAAACCCCTGAAGGAGAAAGGTGTCCAGGCCCCGAGCAGGTCAGGTCACCGAGGAGGAGAGACTCACCCCCAGCCAGCATCACCAGCACCCCCTCCGGGTCGGGGTCACCGTGGCCCCCACTTATCAGCTGAGGAACTGGGGCTTCACGACTTGTGGGGGTCGCCTGGCAGGTAGGAGAGGTGGGCTTCGAGCTGGCCAGGTGAGAGCAAGCCCAGGGAGGGAGAGGTGGGAGGGGAGGGGAGGGAGCAGGGAGGGAGGGGGAGGAGGAGCAGAGGGAGAGGAGCAAGGAGGGGAGAAGAGGGGCCGGAGGGAGTGGAGAGGAGGAGGGGGAAGGGAGGGGACGGAGAGGGAAGGGGTTGGAGGGAGAAAGGAGGGGAGGGAGGGGTGAGATGGGAGGGGAAGGGAAGAAGGGGAGGGGAGGGGAGCAGCGCACTCCTGCATCTGGCCTGGGACCGGGGAGGACGCGGGCCAGCGGGCCGGTGCCGGAGGCCCCCAAGGAAGCGCAGTCAGGACCGCAGGCCACGCCAGGCCACGGCGCCACGCCAAGACCAGCATCCGTCGAAGCCTCCGGCTTCTCCGGCCCTGGCTCCCGCTCAGACTCGGTGCTGGGTGTGGACGACCCGGGCCATCGGTGCCCCTTCTCAGGCCCCCGGGCCCTGCATGGCCACCACAGGGGAGCTGTCCCTGCGACCCCCAGAGCACACGGAGCCCACGTGCCGGCCGCTCGGCCTGGCGGGCTCTGCACGACCAGCAGGGCCGCCGGGGACGCGGTCCAGTGACCCCCGATGCCCCTCGTGGCTCTGACCGCAGGGGTCGGGCCCGCCCCCACCTGCAGGGAGAGCCCCGCCCCGTCCTCGGGCAGGAGGGCCCTGGGCCGCTTCCTCCTGAGCGCGGGGCCGCGGTTAGCATCCCAGGCGCGGGCCCGCTGCCGACAGCGCAGGCACAGCACGATTTACAGCTTTATTTTCTGTTGCAAACTCGCGCTCGGGGGTGATGGATCGGGGCCGCAGAGCCCACGCCAGCCGCGTCACGCAGCCGAAGGACTGGGCACAGCCTGCTCAGACCGGCGGCCCCAGCTGCCTGCACCACCTGGCTGCACCGCGGCCCCCCACACGGCTGCCGAGGCCCCTGGCCCTTGTTCCCCTCCAGCTGGGGGACCCAGCTTAGCACTGGGGAAGCTTCTAGAACCTCTGTGCACCTGCCTGCGGCTCCTCCTTGGTGCGTCACAGCGGCCGGCCAGGTCTCCGGGCTCTGCCCACCTCACGGCTCAGTCCTTCCGTGACCCTGGGAGGTAGGGACGCCTGCTGCCCCGTCTGGAGGTGGGGGCCACACCTCGGGGCCCGTCAGGGTCTCCGCGGACGGAGGAGCTGCGAGCAAAGGCCCCATCAGTGAGACCTGGGCAGGCGGCAACCCCGTGACGGCAGGTTGGTGGGCCCGCCCCCGTCGCTCCCAGCCAGGCCAGAGCTGGCACACAGTAGGTCGCCCAGGACGGCCTGGGGTTGCTGTGGGCGACAGAAGGTTAATGGACAGACTCGTTCACTGCGGAAGCGAGAAACCGGCGTGGCCCAGCCCCTGCCCCTTACCCGCCCTCCGTGCTCAGGGAGCACCCGCAGTCAGGTGCGTGCTGTGCGGCAGGGCTGAGCAGGGCCGGGGCGAGTGTGGGCACACGGCCATGAGCCCCCGCCCTCGTGTGTGGGGACCAGAGCTACAGTCTAAATCTGCAAGGTCAGGCTGGACACACTGGGGCGCTCAGGGGAGTTTTGGGGACCAGAGGGTCATGGAGGAGGCGGCTACGGTGTGGAGCACACAGACCAGAGGGGGCGGCCAGGTTTGTGGGGGACAGTCAGGTGTTGGGGACTATCAGGTGTGGGGGAGGACAGTTGGGTGTGGGGGGGAGTTGCCAGGTATGGGGGACAGTGAAGTGGGGGGCAGCCGGGTGTGGGGGGGACCCCACAGAAGGGGACAGGCAGAAGCGAGGAGGTGGCCGGGTGTCAAGGAGGGAAGACCGAAGACTGGCCTCTGTGTGTGGCCACCTGCAGGGCCGACAGGCGCCGTGGTCAGCGCGCTGCTGGCCGAGGGGTCACCTCCTGACAGCCGCGCGGGGGCCCGGGCCTGGGGTCAGGGCTGGGAGGGGCCGCACGGCCGTGCTGACCATCAGGACGGGTGCGTCCAGGGCGCCAGGAGGTGTGAGGGCTCAGCCCCTGCACACGGGGGCCTGGGGCGGGGAGGCAGGGGCGGGGGCAGCGATGCGGCGATGGGGGAGGTCCGTGCCCCCGCCCCCTCGGCCGCCCTGACCCGGGCAGGTGGGCGTGGCCGGGGAGCTGGGAGGACACCGGCCCCGCCCTGTGGGCTGCCCCTCGCCACCCCCGCGTCTGCTCACCCAAGAGGCACCGCACTGGCTTCAGAGCCCGAGGCTGTCCTGCCTCCAAGTTCAAGTTCAGTCACTCCTCTCCCAGAGCGCTCCGCTCACCGTCGCCTGGTCACCTGTTGTCCAGGCAAGGCTGGCCTGGCGTCCCCTCTGCCTCCTCTCAGGAAGGTCAAGGTCCTGGGGGAGGCCACTGGGGCAGTTGGGATGAAGATGCCTCCTCGGCTCCTGACCTCTGACCTCTGACCCCGGACCATGGCCGGGGCTGACACTGGCCTGGAGCCCAGAGTAGGGACCATCTGAGGACAGGGAAGGTGAGTCTGTGGGTGACACCTGGCTGGTGACCCGCGTCCTCCTTCCCCAGGGTCCCGACCCCACGGCTCTGGGAGCTCCGGCTAAGCCCTGGGAGGCCGAGTCCAGGCTGTGCCCGAGGCTGCGTCCCGCGTGCGCGCCCCGCCCCCACCCCCACGGTCAGCGGCGGAGCGGGCCATCCATCTGAGCTTTAATTTGGAAATTAGACAGTGTTCACATCCCATTATGTGGCCGAATTAGTTGCCAAAGCCAGGGGAGCCGGCCGGGGCGGGAGTGATCTATGGCTTCATTAATCAGGGGAGACAGTGGTGGAAGCTGGGAGGCCAGCAAGGTCATAGGAGGAGGCGGCCGCCGGCTGCCCCACCTGGGCCCCACCTGGGCTGTCTCTGCCCCCAGAAACCCGCGCCTGACCTGCTGCCCGGGCCTGACGTCTCCCCGGGGGGACCGCCCACGGGCCTGCCCCGAATCTCCGCCGTCCCGGGCCCCACGTGAAAGGAGCAGACGCGGCCACTGAGGGATGTGGGGCCGTGGAAGGGGGAGAGGCCACGGGGGCCCGCAGGTGTGCGGTCTGCAGGGCTCACTCCGGGCTGCTCGCCGTGAAGACGGGGCGGCCCGATGAGGGGCTGTGGGGCGGCCCGATGAGGGGCTGTGGGTGTTGGGACGAGCTGGCTTTGGGACAGAGGAGACGGGACACTGGCAGAGCCACGTGAAGACTGAAGCACGCCCCGGAGGGACGTGGCCACGAGGCACGTGGCTGCTGGGGGAGGCAGGAAGGACCGCGGAGGCGCCGGGCCACTCAGACACCTTGCTTCACACCGTGAAAGCACGGATTCCTGCGGTTTCGGTGTGCGGTGCCTTGTTACGTGGCCGTCCGACCTCCACGCCGCTGACCGTTGACCTTGTGCGGCAAAGGTGCCCCCGGCCGGCAGCAGGGTCTCAGCAGGGAAGCCCCAGTTCCTAGGAAGGCTCTTCCTCCCCGAGCCAGTCTGCGCGAGGGGCTGGCGCTTGGAAGCGCAGGACACACCGCAGCGGGGCCCTCCCACTAAAACAGCGTCAGGCCTCACCCCTGCCTGCACCACATGACCACGCATGACCAATCCCTGGGGCCAATGGCTGGGCGTGGTCACCTCACTGGAGTCACATGGCTGAGAGGAGAGGGTGGCCCAGGTGCACCTGTCTCCGTGGACCAGGGAGGCGGGATCCAGGCTGGGCTTTTGACATGACGGAAAGTTCTGGAGACTGAAGGTGATGACCTCGGTACATTATGAATGTACTTAACGCCCCTAACTGTGTACTTCAATACAGTTAAAGTAGTCAATGTTAGGATATCTATATTTTACCACAATAAAAAAATGCATTAGGGGCACCTGGGGGACTTGTCGGTAAGGCGTCTAACGTCGGCTCAGGTCAGGATCACCCGGTCTGTGAGTTCACGCCCCGCGTCGGGCTCTATGCTAACAACTGGGAGCTTGGAACCTGCTTCCGATTCAGTGTCTCCCTCTCTCTGCCCCTCCCCTGCTCATGCTCTCTCTCTCAAAAGTAAATAAATAAACTTTTAAAAAATGCATTAAAGTCACTCATGCATGGAGCCAGGTAACAGAAAAGACGAAGAGGGGTCATCGCCCACCAGCTGCTCACTGAGGGCGCTTCCCATCCTCTCGTGCCCCCCGGGCCTGTCAGGGGTCAGAACACCTGGCCCCCTCCTGTCTTTGTAAATAAAGCTTTATTGGCACACAGCCGCGCTCACTGTCCGCCGGCTGAGGAGCTGGGACGCAGTCTGTGGGGCCGGAGGCCTGAGGTGCTGGCTGGCTGGTCCTCCTCGGGACAGAGTGCAGGCCCCGGGGGCCCGCACAGCAGAGCGGACGCCGTCTGTCCATCTCCCGGGAAGAGACTGCTTTCTGCCGCAGGTTTGAGGCGGTTTGATCTTCCTCAGGGCTTTACCTGTAGATTCGCGGCCGCCCTGTGGAGCCGCCCCCGGCCTCCTGCCCCCCGACTTCCACGTCTACATCTCAGGGTCCAGGAGACGCATGCGCTGCCGGCGGCCAGCGCTAAGCCCACAAACAGTTTCTACTTTGTCCATAGGGAGGGTCCGGGGAAGAGGCGGCAGGCAGTGTGGACACTGCCACGGCCGAGCACCTTTGCTTGGGGGCCCACGGACCCAGAGCTGACCTGTGGGCTGCAGCGGGAGGCCCCCCGGAACTGGGGGCTGGGGGCGCTGGCTAACTGTGGAGCTCGCCCCCACTGGCCCAGTGCTCCGCTCCCGCCCCCCACCCTTGGGAACCAGGCTGGACGCCAGGGGCTGGGGGGCTCCCGATAGTGGGGGTCAGGCCAGGGGCTGAGTCTCCTTCAGGAGGACTGTGCTTCGGAGAGTGCTCGGGGCCAGGAAACGGACGCCTCCAATGCTGGGGCCCCAGGAGCCCTGTCCCTGCCGGCCGGGTGGTGGGTCCCAGTCCCCTCTTTGTAAGGAGGGGCACAGGGGGTCAGGGGACAATGGGGTCCCACCCGGCCCAGGAGTGGGGGAACCAGTGTGACGCTCCTGAAGACGTGACCGGGTGTGGGGTCTGGGATTGTTACCCCGAACCCTCTTTCCCCCACATCCTCGTGGCCGCCAGCGGACACTCACCCCCGGGCCGGGAAGCCCAGACCCTGTGCGCCCAGTGCTGCCGAGCTTTGCTCCCCAGCCCCTCGTGGCTTGTGCCCTCTCTGCACCTGCACCTGCACCCTGCTCTCTGCGCCTGCACCCCCCTGCTCTCTGCGCCTGCAGCCTCTCTGCACCCAGTACCCCCCTCTGCACCCACACCCTGCTCTCTGTGCCTGCACCCCCTCTCTGCTCCCGCACCCTTGCTCTCTGCGCCAGGCCCCTCTGCACTCGCACCCCTGCTCTCTGTGCCTGCACCCCTGCTCTCTGCGCCTGCACCCCTGCTCTCTGCGCCTGCACCTGCTCTTCTGTGCCTGCACCCTGCCTTCTGCGCCTGCACCCTGCTCCCTGCGCCTACACCCCTGCCTTCTGCGCTCACCGCTCTCGGCGCCTGCACCCCTGCCCTGCGCCACACCCCTGCTCTCTGCGCCTGCACCCCCTGCCCTCTGCGCCTGCACCCCAGCTCTCTGCGCCTACACCCCTGCTCTCTGCGCCTGCACCCCCTGCTCTCTGTGCCTGCACCCCAGCTCTCTGCGCCACACCCCTGCTCTCTGCGCCTGTACCCCTCTCTGCACCCGCACCTGCTCTCTATGCCTGCACTCCCTGCTCTCTGCGCCTGCACTCTACTGCGCCTGCACCTTTGCTCTCTCATGCCTGTACTCCCCCTGCACTCCGCACCCCCTGCTCTCTGCGCCTGCACCCTGCTCTCTGCGCCTACACCCCCTCTGCTCTCTGCACCTGTACCCCCTGCTCTCTGCTTCGCACCCCTGCTCTCTGCGCCTGCACCCCCTGCCCTCCTGCGCCTGCACCCCCGCTCTCTGCGCCTGCACCCCTGCCTCTGCGCCTGCACCCCTGCTCTCTGTGCCTGCACCCCCTGCTCTCTGCGCCTGCACCCCTCTCTGCACCCGCACCCCTGTTTCTGTGCCTAACCCCTGCTCTCTTGCGCCTGCAACCCCTGCTCTCTGCGCCTGCACCCCTGCTCTCTGCGCCTGCACCCCCTGCTCTCTGCGCCTGCACCCCCTCTCTGCACCTACACACACTTGTGTTCTCTGCACCAGGACACACATGCCCCTTGCACTGGCACACCCCTTTCCCCTCTGCACCCGCACCCCCACATCCCCTGCACCTGCACACACCTGCAGCTACCTGCCACTCATCTGGAGCCCTGACCACTTGTCTCTGGAGCCTTCCTGTCCCTGTTGTCCATCGTTCTCGAAGGGGACCTCATGGCCCCGGAGGAACCCAGGGAGCAGCAGTCGTCACAGGGATGGATGGGACCCTGATGAAGCACCAAACAGCCATCAGGTCAGCCCCTCCCTCCCCTTCCCCTCTCCCCTTGCAGGACTGGACACAGGCCGTTCGACCAGGAAGGCACCTCCACGGGGCTCTAGCTCCTCAGGAGAGGGAAGACGTGGCCTCTCAGACCTGGGAGGGGATCAGTTCGGGCCTCGCCGCCCGCTCAGCAGCGCCAGGGGCACATGGCTGAGGGAGCTGGCGTGACGGGCGGGTGGAGGACACACGGCCGGGTAGGCAGCGTCTTGTCCGCAGCGAGAGACACAAGCTCTAGATGCTCTAGAGCTGAGGGTCCGCGAAGGTGGGCGGGTGGGAGAGTCCTGAGCACTCGTGGGGGCAGAGGGAGGCACCCACTCCTCTGGGGCACAAGCCAGGGCCCTGACCCCTCCCGTGCTCAGGACCCTCACGGACCAATATAGAATGTGTCATGTTCAATTATTCTGTGAAGAAAAGCCAGAGGTTCCTCACAGTCGAACACCCCATTAGCCGGTAATTCAGCACAGATTCTCATGTAATGTGACTATATTTTATACAAATTATTTCAGACAAGAATTCAGTCCCTAATAACATTGATCTTCATAAAATTGTCGCCCGGCATCTTGTCTCGGGCCCCTGCTTCGGCTCACGGCTACAAATCAGGGCGGGAGACGGGCCGCAGACGACCTTGTGGCCTAGAGCCCGTGGAGGAAGCGGCGGGGCTTCCTGGGCAGGGCGTCGGGGACCCGCGCCCGGTGCGACGGCCCCGCAGCCCCGGCCTCGCAGCTGGGAGCGCCAGGCCCTTCACGTGTCCCCGCCCTTTGTTGCACAGACAGAACTTCTGGTTCCCGGGACGCGTGAGGGATGCACTGACGGCCTCCCGGGAAGGCTGGTGGGCCGCGTGGGCCTGTTGACGGGCACCCGCGGGCATTTGACCGAAGATTTATCGTGTGGCTCCGCGACACGGCACGGCCATTGCCCTAATACGTTATCAGGCTTGTTGAAATATCAATTTTGCACATGGCTTCACACGGCTGCCTGCGGCCCTGCTCAGGCCTATTACTTAATTCTTCTGTCATTAAGAAATCCAATCTCTGATTCCAGTGGCTTTGGAGGGGGGAGGGGGGAGGCACCAGCTAATAGACCTCGAACCATCTGCTAATTGCGGTTCCTCAAACCCCAGTGAGCATGAGTGCAGATAAGGGAGGCGGGGGAGCACAGGGAGGCTTGTGGGAGGGGGGCCCAGGCGGGGTTCGGGGTCCGGGAGCCGCCTGCCCTCTGGCCCCGGCTGCCTCCGTCCCCAAGCCCTGACGGGCAGGGAGCTCCACCCACAGGCTTCCACAGCCACCCGGCTCTGCCTGCTTGCACCCCAGCACCCTGGCCACGGTGGCTGCAGGGGGCTCGGGGGGTCGCCGGCGCCCTCTCTGCCCCCAGGGTCTCGCCAGCCTTAGCTTGTGGGGCGGGATCATTCAGGGGCCCCTCCCCCAGATCGCAGGCCCCTCTCCCCTCCCCCTGCTCAGGACGCCCTTGGAGTGATGGATGGCTCGGTGAGGTCCCCGCTGCTCCTCCAGAGGGAGGTCTTGACAACAGCTTTCTACACCCCAAGCCCCTTTGTAATTGAGGACATTAATTTATTTCTCCGTCCTGCTAGCTCCATGCTAAGCAGGTCCCGGCCCTCTCGCGACCGAAGTTCGTGTCTGCGGACCATTAATCACGCCCTTCCCCCTCCGAGCCCTTCCCCAAGCGGGGACTCCGGCGGGCGTACCTACAGGAAGCTGCCCGCCGTCTCGCCCATGTCTCTTCACGGCCCAGTGAAACCGGGCAGGCTTTCTAAAGAGTAATTCCCAGCCTAAATAACGGTAAACAACGGACTTTGCCTGCGATCGGCACACAGCCCCCTGCTCCCCTCGCGGGGACGGTGCCGAAACATTTCAATCCAGGGTCCTTTGTTCGCAGCTGCTGCTCATGAGCGGTTTGGCCCGTGTCCAAGCCGCGTACCTGTTTTGGCTCCAACTTAAAGTTCCCATTTGTATTGTCAGTAGTTTTCAAATAAATGTGCCTTTGACAGTGAGAAGAAGGCAGGCTGGCTTGGAGGCCGGCCTCGGGCTGGCCCCCGCCCCTGCATGGAGCCGAAAATTCCTCTTCTGGGGCTCAATAAAGCCCAGGGAGCCTGAGGCACCAGCTGGCCGCGCACAGTGCCAGAGCCCAGACAGGCTGCTGCTTCCCCAGCAAGACGTGTTTCTTGTCTTCAGCATCACCCGGATGCAGCAGAACAGGGGCTCGACTTGAAGTGCTTGCGGCCCGTGGAGAGAGCCGGGGGCGAATGGAGCCTGGCCCTCAGGCTGCAGAGGCTGGCGAGCCCAGAGTGTGGTGAGAATCAAGGGATCCAGGAAAAATTATGGAAAAGACTCCACATGATTGAGAGATTTTATCATTTGCTAGTTGTTATTTGCTTGTAAGGGAAATGTGCTAGAACTCAGTTAAATTTAGTGTTATAGGAAAGTAGAGCAGGATATGCAAAGTCAGTATGGGAAAGGTAAGCTGTGTGACTGGCCTTCATTTATCTTCCTCCCTTAATTCCCCACCCATCCACACATCCACCCACCCATCCATCCATCCACCCATCACCCATCTATCCATCCATCCATCCATCCATCCACTCATCAACTCATGTACCCATTTACCCATCTGTGCATCCAGCGATCCATCACCCTTCTAACCATCTGTTTATTCATCCATTCATCTACCCATCACCCATCTATCCATCCATCCATCCATCCATCCATCCATCCATCCATCTACCCACCCACCAAATCCATCCATCTATCCATCCATCCAGTCATCAATTCATCTACCCATTTACCCATCTGTGCATCCATCGATCCATCATCTTTCTATCCATCCATGTACTCATCCA
This sequence comes from Proteles cristata cristata, assembly GCA_017311185.1. Classification (NCBI taxonomy): domain Eukaryota; kingdom Metazoa; phylum Chordata; class Mammalia; order Carnivora; family Hyaenidae; genus Proteles; species Proteles cristata. The sequence continues at coordinate 4,002 of JAESUZ010000191.1, read as the reverse complement.
TTCGTCCACTTGTCCATCCATGCACTCATTCATTTATCTATGTATCCATTCATCCACTTATCCCCCGTCCACCTAGCCATCCGTCCACCCACCCATCCACATAGCCACCCTATTGCCTTCTCAGCGTCAGACTTCCGCGAGGCCGTGCACAATCTAAGGGGCTTGTGCTGGATGTGCTCTGTGTCTCTCTGGTTTTCCCTGGACCTCACAGTTCCCGAGGCCACCATTCTGCTGCCTCCACCACAGGCCCCCTTCCTGTGCGCCCGTCCCTGCCCACTGCTGTGGGGCTCTGCGGGGTGCCGGAGAGGGTCTTCGGAGACCAGTTCGGAGGCCACAGCAGAAGTCCAGGTGAGAGGGTTTGGTGACCTGGGCCCGTGAGACCAGCCCACCATTTTTGTAGGAGGCAGCATCAACCAGAAGCGGCTGGAGAGGGTGCAGAGCAGCTGAGAGCCATTTGGGCTCTGCTCAGCTGCTGGGCTTGGATGAATCGTGAAGGTTGGTGCCTTTGTCTGGGACGGGGACAGAGAGAAGGGCTGATTTCATGTACAGGTGGCTGGTTTTCACTGGACTGTAAGTTCATGAGGTCAGGGACCGGGTCTATCTCGTTTCCAGTGTATTTTGACATTGGCACAAAGCTGCAAGAGATAATGTGTGAAATGAATAAACAGGATTGTGGTTTCACCATCAGTCTTCCAGCAGGTACAGCTCGATGCCAGTGACAGCCCCGTCGGGGTGGGCTCCCTCTTAAGGCTGGAGGTCGGTCACCTGCAAATTCTTGAGAGGTGTGTCCCCTCTCTTTGGAATAGGGTCAAAGCCCATCCCCTCCATCCGGGGAGGTTACAGCAAACCATGGGGGTGATGCAGGCTCTGGGGCGATAGCGCTCCCACCCTGGAACTGGCTCCCTCAGCTCAGACCCAAGCCTCAGTTTATGCATCTGCACCTTAAGGATCATAACTGGTTTGCGTGGGAGCCTGGAGGATTCTGTGGGATGATGTGTGGACGTGCCTGGTACCACGTGTTGCTGAGCGGGAGCTGTAAACATCTGTGTCATCACTGTCATTGGAAACTGAACGCCAGTGGACCCACCCCTGGAACAGCATGGCTGCTGCATGGGGAGCCCAGCAAGAGCTTCCCCCAAGGAACTGTCCCCGGACAGCAGCTCGTAGCCTGGTGACTGCAGGTGTCCACCTGTGTCTGTCCTCGGACTGACAGGAGACATCACAGGGTGGGCCTGGGGGTCTCCCACCCACCACGGAGCCTTCCATGTTAATGGGGGAAACGCAGAAGGGTCAGCCTGTGGGGGTCCATGTGCTCGGGGTGAGCAGAGGTCAAGGACACACAGCTGTCACAAGCAGGCGGGTCTCCGCAGTGTCCCGGGGAGGTGGCGACCTGGAAAGACCAATAGGAAATCCCAACCCTGGCGACGACCTTTGGGGGTTGGCTGGCAGATGCTCAGGGGTGAGAGCAGCCGGCGCACAGGCCCCCCACATGCAGGGGGTCCAGGCTGGCCGTCAAAGGACGCTGGTCCCCACGCAGGGGAGAGATGAGCCTTGGGCTTTGGGATCTCAAATATGATCTGAGCTGGGGTGGGGGTGTGTGTGTGTGTGGACAGCTGTGTCGGGTTCAGAAGAAACAAAGGGGGTTCTGGATACTAGATCGCAGCCTGTGTTCTGTTGGGTTACTCTGATGGGGGGGGGTCACCAGGGTCCCTTGACAAGGCCAGGGCTCGTCAGCGACCACTCTGATGACTTCTCTGCACCAGTGCCGACCGCAGCCTCGTTTTCTTGAAGTTTATTTATTCACCTTAGAGAGAGAGCACGCAAGCAGGGGAGGGACAGAGAAAGAGAGAGACGGAGTCCCAGGCAAGCTCTGCTCTGCCAGCAAGGAGCCTGATTCGAGGCCGGAATTCACGGACCGTGAGACCATGACCTAAGCTGAAATCAAGAGTCAGACGTCTAACCGACGGAGCCCCCCAGGCGCCCTGGCTGCAGCCTCATTTAATTACCTTCTTTCACCTTTGTCCTTTGACCTTGTCACTTAAAAAAAAAAGAAAAAAAAAAGCAGTGTTCTTTCTCTCCCCACTGGGTTTATCTTAACCAGGATGTGATGCTCCCACCAGCCTCCTTGGGCAGAGGGTGCCCCAGTGGCGGGCGCCAGGCGTGAGCCACCACCAGCCCTGCGGCTGCCACCAGGCGGCATGCAGGGGACCCGGTGCCCCGCTCCGCCCAGGGGCCAGTGTGGCGTGCTCTGCCCCTCGCTCTCTGCCCACACAGCGTGGGGACCCCAGAGGCTTCACCTGGAGACAGGTGCCCCGCTGGTTTGGGCCGCGGGGATTCCCACCGATGGGGACATGGAGGGCTGCGGTGTATTCCTGGGCTGGCCAGTGGGCCTGGGGCTTCCGTTCTCTGGGACCCGGACCCTCAGCGGCGGGGGGGTTGGGGGGGTGGGGGTGGGAGGGAACAGACCACCCTCTGGGTGCTAGAGGCATAAGAGGTGCGCGAGCCTCCTGAACGGAGACGTGGGGTCGTGTGGAAAGCATGGGATGATGCTCCCACAGGCCCTGGGATAAAACCCGCGGGCTCCCAAAGTCCCGAGGGACCCGGCACACGGCCCGGCCCCTGCCCACCCGCCTCCCCCTGCCTCCTGAGCTTGGACCCACCCACAGGGCGCCCTGGAGTCGGGGGGTGGGAGGGTCTCCGGGCTTGGTCTCTCTGCACAGGTGGACCCTTCTCGGAGATGCCCTCCTGCCCCGGCCCCCTGGTCACTTCCCGACTCGGCTCCTTTGTCTCCTTCACTATCCGAAATCTTTCCGGACTTTACACGTTCTCATCTGTCCTGTGTTGTTCACAGTTTCTCTCTCCTCTCCAAGCCCCGCTGAGCAGCCCCTCGCCCTCTGACTCGTTGCTCGGCTTCCCCAGGCCCGGAACGGCGCCCAGCAAGCGGCCGGCGATGCTCGCGTCCCAGCTGCGAACCCCCTGCTGTGGGCCCGGGTTCCCGGGAGCCCTGGGAAGCCGTTCGCTTGAAACGCACCCTTCTGCCCGGCCACACTGTTCCTTGCAGAGCCCTCTCAGGGTGTGTGGGAAAATCAGGAAACGTCCACGCGCAATTCCAAATAGCTCACTCTCCACGCTCGGGAAGGGAGCAGACGCCTCACTCTTTATGCACTTCGTGACGTCTTCCCCAAAGCAGAGGGAACCCCCAGAAAGAGGAAAGTCTCAGTGGAGCTGCGGACAGACCCTCCACCAGGCGACCCGAGCAATATGGTGGGGGGTCAGTCCTGGTGGCTGTGCGATCCTGGGGTGGTCCCACAAGGGCACCTCACCCCTGGGCGTCCCCCCAAGCCCCATCACCCCAATCTACTCATAAGAAAAACATCAGACAAACACAATGGAAAGACAGACCCTAAAACGCCTGTCCAGCAGCCCTCAGAACCATCAAGGTCATCACACTCAAGGGATGTCCGGGACACTGTCTCAGCCCAGGGGAGCCTCAGGAAACCTCATGTCTACGTGTCACATGCACCCTGGCAGGAAAAGGAAGTCAGACAAACACTAAGGTATTTGAAAAGAACGCAAGGGCTTATTTACTTAGCAACAGTGTATAAATATTTTCACTATTTGTAACAAGTGCACAGTAACAATCCAAGGTGTCAGCCAAGGTGCAAAGCGGGTGGTTGTTAAGCAGGAACTCTGTATTGTCAGCTTTTCCCACCATTCTAAACTGTTTTAAAGTAAAATGCTAATTTAAAACCATCTATGCACAGGTATGTTTACCAAAATGTCACTCAGAAGGAGGGAATGTCTGGGGTGCCTGGAGGGCTCAGTCGGTTGAGCAACCGACTTCGGCTCAGGTCATGACCTCACGGTTCGGGGGTTCGAGCCCCGCGTCGGGCTCTGTGCTGACAGCTCAGAGCCTGGAGCCTATTTCAGAGTCTGTGACTCCCTCTCTCTCTGACCCTCCCCTGCTCACGCTGTCTCTCTCTCTTCTAGAAATAAAATAAA
>JAESUZ010000190.1:0-26310 GCA_017311185.1 Proteles cristata cristata | reverse complement strand
CGAGCACGACGTGGGGCTCGAACCACCAACCGTGAGATCATGACCGGAGCCCAAGTCAGACGCTTAAGTGACTGAGCCACCCCGGTGCCCCAGCATTTTGCTTTGTAACATGGCCATGAGTCCGATCAGCATCCAGACTGCATTTGTGAGCTTCCCCGGTACTTAGAGTGGGCCAAGGGATGCTGTTGTGGCCAAAAAGGGAAGCGTGAAGTGTGGTGTCTTTAAAAGGAAGGAGTGGGTCTTTTGCTCCTTCCTCCTTCCTGTTGGCTGCAAGAAGAATGTGGTGGCTGGTGCTTAGGCAGCCATCATGGATTGTGAGGGCAAGGGCCCCACCACAGGGATGCTGTGAGCTGAGGGAGCCCGGGCCCCTGATAACCAGGGCGATGCATGGGGCACAGCCTGGCCCTCCTGCCTGAGGCTCTGACGTGAGAGGATAGAACCATGTGTGTCAGCCCATGGTAGTCCGTTGGGTTTTGGCCTCTCTTCATCAGTCCTTCCGGTGAGGTTGGTTTTACAGCTGTGATTTGAAGATGTTTGACCACATCTCTGGGAGCCCGAAGCTTTAGAGTTTGAGTCATGGGGAATGGAGGTGGGTCCCCCGGGGACCTTAGTGTTAGGGTAGTTGCTAAATTTAATCTTATTCAGGGGATGAAGGCCAGTTACTTCATACAGTATGAGTCACTGAGGCAGAGGATGGGTTGAGGCCTGCACCCCCTGACGCTAGTGGGTGGTGGCACCCAGTGGGAAGTGATGGGGGCCGGCGGGGTTCTCTGAGGGGAAGACTCGGTGGGTTAGCCGTGTGGCCGCTGCCCAGGCCAAGAGGGGCCTTCCGGAAAGGGGGAAGGTGGGTAGATGGACAGGCCTTCTGAGTGGAGGAAGGGCCGCACCGCTGCCTGCTGGGAGAGAAGCAGACGGACTGACAGATCTTGGTGGGTGTGTGGGGTTTAGAAACAGAGACAGAGGGACAGAGGGAGACCCAGGGACAGGCGGGGACTGAGCGATGTGTGGGCAACCACAGGTCTGGGACCGTCCTTCTGGCGCCGCCTTCCTTTCTTCCCACGTGTGTTGAATTAGTCACTGATGGATTGATTGATGCCTTCACTTAACCAGCACTTTCCTGGCTCCCAGGAGGTTGCCCGCTGGTGTGAGGGAGGAGGGAAGAGGGAGGGGGAGGGTGGAAGGGGGGCTGTGCAGCTACCAGAACATGCCTCTGCTGCTCTTTCTGGAGGTGCCGTCTGTGCTAGAAGATGTGAGGCGAATTAGCATCCTTGTTAAGAGTTGGGGTAAAAGTGGGACTGAGTCACAGATGCAGGAGTGTGGATGCGGGGGTGGGAGGGGGTGCATTTCACTGTCAGCTCCCAGCCGCACCCCTTCCCTGTGTCCCAGGTCTGCCCCACCACCTCCGCCTCTCCCCTGGTCCTTACACAGCAAGCCGGAGGCTGTCCAAGGGCAGGGAGGAGACTGCATGGGTTTAAAAACCAATTTCAGTTTTACAAGAGGAATTGTGACGGGCGGTGGGAGGGGGGTTGGGGCACAAAGCCTGAACCCTGAGAGCAGAGGAGGGTGCGGCCTCAGCTGCCGGCATCGGGGAAGACGAGTCAGCAGCCTGGCTTCCTGGGGTCCCCCTGGTGTGCCCGACCAGCGCCTGGTTTCGTGGCAAAGCTGGAGCTTTGGGGCTATTTTTATCCACTCCAGCAAACCTTTTGATCTCGGTGATGCTGCACGAAACCAAGTTGTGCTGGCTCCTGCACGCCGGCCTCCGGGGTCATCAGACTCAGGGACAAGGACAGAATTCAGGGGAGGGCTAGAAGGACCTCCCCGTCCACACCAAACCCAGGCAGGCGGAGAACTTGGCCAGAGTGGCCAGCTTGTGTGTGCCAAGCCTGGGGTTCTTGTCTCTCTGTCCTGAGTGGGAAGATGAGGGTGAGGTGCTGGCGGGCACCAGGCATTAGTTGAGCACTTACTGTGTGCTAGGTACTTTTCTTGTCCAGAGGAGTGTTGTTTGTTTTAAATATTGTTTTGAGTTTTTAAACGTTTACTTCTTTATTTTGAGAGAGTGAGAAGGAGCTGGGGAGGGGCAGAAGGAGGGGGGGGAGAGAGAGAGAGAGAGAGAAAGAGAAGGAGAGAAGAGAATCCCAAGCAGGCTCCACGCTGTCCGTGCAGAGACCAACGCAGGGCTTAGTCTCACAAACTGTGACCTCATGACCGGAGCCACAGTTATGAGTGGGATGCTTAACCAACATAACCAAACAATAGCTGCCCAGGTGCCCCTATTTTTAAAAGCTAGGGTCAGTACGGATTACGTAAAACTTCTCTTAACCATTTTTCGGTGTTCCATTCAGTGGCATTAAACACACACCCAGCGTTGTACAGCCGTCCTCACCAGCCTCTCCAGAACTCCTTCCATTTGCATAACTGAAACTCCACGTCCGTTAATCACGAGCTCTCCACTCCTCCTTCCCTGGCACCCTCTACCCTACTTTTATGTGTCTAAGATTCTGACCGCTTCACGGACCTCGTTACACGTGGGACCGTACAGTAGTTACATTGCTGTGACTGGCTTACTTCATGGAGCATCATGTCCTCGAGGTTCATCCTGCTGTGGCCAATGTCAGAACTTCCTTCCTCTTTAAGGATGAAGAATATGGCACTGTGAGGTGCTATCTCGTTGTGGTTTGACTTGTAGTTCCCTGATGATGAGTGACGTAGAGCATTTTTTCATGTGTCGGTTGGCCATGTGGATGTCCTCTTTGGAGAAGTGTCTATTCATATCTTTAGCCCATTGTTCACTGGATTATTTGTATTTTGGGGGGTGCTGAGTTTGATATGTTGTTTATAGATTTTGGACACTAACCCTTCATCTGATACGTTGTCTGCAAATCCCTTCTTCCATTCCGTCGCTTGCCTTTTTTTTGCTGATGATTTCCTTTGCCGTGCAGAAGCTTTTTATTCTGATGAGGTCCCAATAGTTCATTTTGCTTTTCTTTCTCTTGCCTCCAGAGTCGTGTTGCGCAAGAAGGTGCTGTGGCCAAGGTCAAAGGGCTCCTTCCCTGCTTTCTCTCTAGGATGTTGATGGTTTCCTGTCTTATGTTTAGTTCTTTCATCATCCTTGAGATTATCTTTGTGTCGGGTGCAAGAAAGTGGCCCAGGTTCGTTTTTTTGCATGTTGTTGTCCAGTTTTCCCAGCACAGCTTGCTGAAGAGACTGTCTTCTTGCCATTGAATATTCTTCCCTGCTTTGTCGAAGGTAGGTTGGCCCTATGTTTGTGGATCCATTCCTGGGTTCTCTATTCTTTCCCTTTATCTGAGTGTCTGTTCTTGGGCCAGGACGATGCTGTCTTGATGATTACAGCTTTGTAATACAGCTTGACGTCTGGGATTGTGGTGTTTCCCGCTTTGGTTTTCTTTTTCCAGATTGCTTTGGACATTCGGAGTCTTTCCTGATTCCATACAAATTTTAGGATGGTTTCTTCTAGCTCTGTGAAGGAAGCTGGTGACTTTGATAGGGATCCCATTGAATATGTAGATTGCTTTGGGTAGTATTGACATGTGAACAATAATTGTTCTTATCCAGGAAAAATGGAACAGATACCATTTTTTTGGGTATCGTCTTCAATTTGTTTCCTAAGCTTTCTATCGTTTTCAGTGCAGAGATTTTTCACCTCTTTGGTTAGATTTCTTCCTAGGCATATTGTGGTTTTGGTGCAGCTGTAAATGGGATCGATTCCTTGACTTCTCTCTCTGTTGCTTTATTGTTGGTGTTTGGGAGTGCAACTGATTTCTGTGCATTGATTTTCTATCCTGCCGCTTTGCTGAAACCATGGATCAGTTCTAGCAGGTTTTTGGTGGAATCTTTTGGGTTTTGCATAGAAAGCATCATGTCATCTGCAAAGGGTGAAAGTTTGATCTCCTCCTGGCTGCTTTGGATGCCTTTTATTTCTTGGTGCTGTCTGATTGCTGAGGCTAAGACTTCCAATACTCTGTAGAAGCTTTCTTGAGGATTTTTATCAAGAAAAGATGATGTGTTTTGTCAGATGTTTTCTCTGCATTTATTGAGAGGATCGTGTGGTTCTTGTCCTTTCTTTTATTGATGTGATGACTCGCATGGATTGTTTCCGAGATATTGAACCAGCCCTGCATCACAGATCTAAATCCCACTTGGTCGTGGTGAATACTTTCTTAATGTATTGTTGGATCCTGTTGGCTAGTATGTAATTGAGAGTTTTTGCATCCATGTTCATCTGTGAAATTGGTCTGTAGTTCTCCTTTTTTAGTAGGGTCTTTGTCTGGTTTTGGATTCAAGGTGATGCTGGCTTCATAGAAAGAGTTTGGAAGATTCCCTTCCATTTCTATTTTCTGGAAGAGCTGCCAGAGACTAGGTGTTAACTCTTCCTTTCATGTTTGGTAGGACTCCCCTGGAAAGCCATCTGACCCTGGATTCTTGCTTTTTGAGAGATTTTGGATTAGGAATTTGATGTCTTTACCGGTTATGTGTCTGTTCTACTTTTCTGTTTCTTCCTGTTTCAGTTTTGGTCGTTTATATCCTAGGTGTGTTTTGGTCTGCTTATCGCAAGGAGTTTGATCGATGAGAGAAAACAGGCAAAAAATTAAAATTGGAAAATTACACACACAGAGACAATCAAGTAATGATGCTGGATTCTAGGTATGTTTTAGCCTGATAATTGAAAGGAACTTGATTGATTAGAGAAAAAATGGAAAACATTTTAAAATTTAAAAAGTTTGAAACACACAGAGACACATAAAGTCAGATAAGTGATGCTAAGTGTGTTTTGGAGTGGTTCTTGAAAGGTGCTTGATGGATTAGAGAAAAAAGTGGAATGAAAGGAAATCTTTTGAAACTATGTGAAAATGAATATAATGAAACAGAATAACCTGAAATGATGGGACTAACATAGAACTTGAAAAATTTACAGTAAAGTAAAAATTTAATAGAAAATGTAATTTAAAATATTTTCAGTAAAAGTTGAAAATGAAACTATTTTTCTCTTTCTGTGTTCAATTAAAGGAAGGAAAAGGAAAAAAAGGAAAAAAGAAAATTGAATAGATCTACCAGAGAACAGACTAAAGTATGATTAATATTACGTTGTTTCCTCTAGAAGGCAAGCTCTGCAGCACTTTAGAGTGCGCAAACTAAGCAGGGTAGACACTTGTGATCCTGAAGAGCCGGGTGGCCCAGTTGGGCGCGGGTTAGTGTACCGGCTCCGTTCTCCACTAGATGGCGATGGGTAGCCTACTGGGGTGCTTTGTTGCGGTGCCTGTAGGTGTGTTTGTGCATGGTCGGGGTGGGGAGGGGGGGGGATGGCGTCGCCCAGGAATCCATCTGCAGCGTCAGAAGTCTGTGCTCTCCGGGAATCCACAGTCACACACCTGTCCTTCGTCTCCGGCTCCCGTCCCCTCCCGCTCTTACAGTGTCCGGGGCCACGGCCTCACGTGGGCGGGCGGCACGTCCCTCAGTTTTACCTCAGAGGCGGCTGTGTTTCCGACCCCTCACTCCTGAGGGCCTGCGGCTTGGCCCCGCTCAGGCCTCTGGGGAGGGTCTTCGCGAGCAGCGGCGGGTGCCCGTCGCCCCAGGACCGTACGCGGGACCGCACTGCTGCCGTCGCCCAGAGACGGCGGCCGGTGCCAGCCCGGCCCAGAGAAAGCGCTCGCGGCCGTGTGGCAGCGAGAACCCGAGGACCGCGGTCCCTGGGCCCCTGGGGGGCGCCTTCCCGCCAGCGCAGCGCCAGGTGAGTAGCGGCGAGTTTCCCTCTGGCCCCCGTTTCTAGAGTCGTGATGGACCTTCTCCCTCTTTTTGCAACATCACGAACATTAGTCATGTAACTTCAAAAGTGGGGGGTGTGGGGTGCTGAGGATCCCATTCTAGAGAGGAAGGGGAGAAGCCCCAAGGTGGCCCTGGGCAGGGTGCCAGCCCGCATCTTCTAGTCGAATGCTGTCAGCCCTGGGGGCTCCGGAGTGCCAGGGTGGGGAGGGCAGATGTGTACCTTCAGTCTGGGTTGCCCTTGACAGTCTGAGAAGGCTCAGGGGCACTGAGGGGATGAAGGCGTGGAGCCCGAGTCAGGGCCAAGCAGTGGAGCCTGCGTGTGTGACATGGCCCTTCTTCCAGCCCTGACAGGTTTGAAGGTACCTGAGACAGGTCCCTGAGTTGGCCAAGAGATGGGAGGGGAGGTGCTCTTGTGAGCCTGGGGGGCTTCTTCCTTTCTGCAGGCTGGGACTCCCCCTCCCCCAGCACTGGCCCAGGGAGAAGCAGGAGGATTTAGTTTTATTTTTAAAATAAAGAGGAGTTTCAAAGAGTCGAGTGAGCACATCCCAGAATGGGTCTCAGTAGATATCATTTGCATAACAAGTGTGGAAATCACCAGTCATAGGGAGGAAATGGCAAATCAGGATGAGCAGAGCCTGTTGTCTAAGCAGAGGCTTTGAGTAGCTATTGCAAGTCTGTGACAAGGCCCCAAGGGTTTGGGGGAGAAGGGGGTGGGAAACAGCCTGGGGTGTGGCTGAGGATTGGGGCCTATCCACACGTTGTGGGCCTAGGGCTTAGAATTTCTATATTTGTGGGTGGGTGCCCCTCTTTCAGAAAAAGAACCTGATTATGTGTCACATCTAAGAAGGGCCACACAAGTGAGCGCGCTGAGGCTGCAGCCTCTGTGGCTCCAGAGGAAACCTGCCTGTGGTGGTGCTTCCAACCAGGGGGTTGTAGCAGGAAGCCCTTTGTCCCCAGGGCTGCTGTGCCTCAGTAGCCTGTGTGACCTTGACCCTGCCACCTGTCCTTCCTGGAGGGACTCATTTGAAGGACCTGTTCCTGCATAAGAAAGAGAAGGCAGCCACACTGGGGATTTCCACCTTGGGGAGAGAGAAACAGCACAAGGCTTTGGAAAGACTCCAAACAGGCTGCTGCTGCCTATTTAAATGCTGTTTTGATTCCTGTACCCATGAAGCTACTCTGTAGCTGACTGATCGGGTCTCCTTTCCTCGTGTTTCAAAGCTGCTTTCATATCTACAAAGTTGCAAATAACGTCCTAAAGCCCCCTGTTGAACTAGAGCAGAACTTCCTCTACCCCCCCCCCCCCGCTCCCACCCCCTATGATCCACACTCTTCTGGCCTGTGAGTGTGATTTCTGCATGCACACTCTTCGGGTTTCACTTTCTGGGGTCCTCTTCCCTCCAGAGTTTATACTGAACACACGGACATGCAGAAACATCAGTGCTCAAGCTAGTGTGTTGCTTTCCTGGCTTGGGTCCTAGCTCCATTGCGGTCCACTGCCATCCAGATCCAGTGAGCGTCAGGTCCGGGTGGACCCAGGGACCCACATTGTGTCATCTGGAGGTATTGTCGCTCTCTGCCTTCCATGTTGGCCTCCGTGTCTAGTCAGTTTGTTGCAGGGAGCAGCCCCGACAGCTCCCCAAGGGAAGAGAGCGTCTCCTTCACAACAGTTCAGTTGCAGGGCCTGGCATGGGTTTGCGGGCCAGGTCACATGTCCAGCCTCGATCCGGTGACTGAAACAAAGGGCATGAAATCCACTGATTGGCCACATCTAGGTTACGTGCTCACCTTTTGGTTCTGTAAAGAAGTAACATTCTCTAAGTTATATAGACTCAGAAAAGCTGACGGGGCAAGATCTTCAAAGGAAAAAAGATGGATTATTTGCATAAGATGAGGAAACAGAGGGCAGAAGTCAGGCAGGAGAAATAGTCCCCGATGTGTACTGCCCTGTCCAGGACAGTGGAGCATCCTGGGATCTGAAGGGATAAATTCACCCCACAACTTTAGAAAACCCAACTCTAAATGCCTAAGAGCCACACATAACCCTAGGTGTCTGGGAGCCTGGAGTGAAGAACCAGATGAGAAGAAGAGTTGGAAACAAGCTTGGGCCTTCGTGCTGCGGCTGCTGGCCTCGAGGGCTCAGGATGTGCAATGGACAGGTGCCCAGAGCCGTGTAAGTAGGGAACCTGGACCCTGGTAGGAAACAGCGTGCAGGCGGTCATGAGGATGAGAATTCCGGAGGGTGCATCCTTCGAGTTTGTTAGAAATAAGGCATTTTTTTTGAGCCAGAGAGAGAGGAGAGTGTGAGCAGGAGAGGGGCCGAGGGAGAGGGAGAGAGAAAAGTCTTCAAAGCAGGCTCCATGCTGAGCATAGAGCCTGATGTAGGACTTGATCTCAGGATCACCAGATCTTGACCTGAGCCGAAATTAAGAGTTGGATGCTAACTGACCAAGACACCCAGGTGTTCCAGAAACATAGCATCTTTTTTTTTTAATTTCTTTTTAAATGTTTTATTTACTTCTGAGAGAGAGAGAGAGACAGTACTAGCAGGGGAGGGTCAGAGAGAGAAGCCGACCTAGAATCTGAAACAGGCTCCAGGCTCTGAGCAAGCTGTCACCACACAGCCCAACTCGGGCTAGAACCCATGAAACACAAGATCATGACCTGAACCAATGTCGGACACCTAACCAATGGAGCCACCCAGGTGCCCCCAGAAACATAGCATCTGGAACCCCACTCCAGACCACCTCCCTAAGAATTTGAATTTGCAGGTGAATCCGATCCCTAGTGGATTCATGGGCCCTGCTAAAGACTCCCCTCTCATCCCTTAGCCCTCCCATTCAGGGCTGTTAGGTCTTTAATTCAGACTTTCCTCTTCGTCCAGAGAGCAGTGGCCACCGGAGTCCTTTGCCCTCGTCTCCTCAGTACACCCTGGCCCGGCTTCTAACTGCCAGCACCGCCTTGCAGCTGGAGACCCCTTGTCCACTCGGGCAGCCGGCTGCAGGGTGGAGACGGCGTTCGCGGTTCCCGGGACCCTTCAGCCAGTTCCCCAGCGGCCTTGTCCCCTGGCTGGGAGAGCTGTGCACAAGGCTCCCCGGTGGCCCGGGTTCCTGTTTTTCACAGTGGTGGCTTCTGCCCGGTGGCAGGATTGATAGCCGTGATTAGCCGCCTTCTCTTCCTTTCCTCACTTCCCTTCCCCCGTTGCCTTCAGCTCCCAAAGAAACAGCTTGGGGCAGGATCCTGGTCTCCAGGGGCGTCTGGGACAAGTCATACTAAGGCACGTGTAGCCGAAGCTTGCACATGTGTGAGCCCTCATGCTGGCTCCGGGTGCTGGTGTGCCGGGTGCGAGGCTGCGTCTGTGACCTTGCATGTGCTCGTGCCAGTTAGGAGAGTCGTCCTGTTCCTGGTTCTCCCCCTCTTTGCAGGGGAACCAGAGGGCTCCAGGACGCTCCCCGCCACCTGCCACCCTCACCACACTGACGCCTCGGCCAAGCGTGCACCTGTAGGCGTCACCCTCGCCAGAGTCCCGCCCTGCCACTCTCTGCCCCTTCTCCCCACGTCACTTTTACTCCATCGCCCTCTGACCATGATGATATACATACGAACCCGGGCATCCTCGTTTCCAAAGGTGCCTGCTGTGTGCTGCTCGTCGCGTGTGAGGTTGTGGCCAGCTCCATTATGGGCTCACGTAACAAACGTCCTCCCGCCCCCTGCAGCCTGCTGGATGCCAGGCCCTGTGCTGGACTCTGGCCCTTGGAGATGCATCATCTTCTACAGAATCACCCCTCCTTCTTCCATCTTGCACAGCAGGTCTGCCTGGGAGCAGCCTCCCTGTGAGAGGCCGGCTCCGGCAGGTCCAGGGGTCCCTGAAGGATGGACGGTGTCGTCGAGAGGGAGAGTGAGAGAGCCCCAAGATTCTTTCTCTTCACCAGGCAGGCATCTCTGTCCTGTCCGTTTTGGTGTCTTTATTTATAGGTTAAATGATAACATGACATCAGACAAAGGAAGTTTTACAGTGGATAACTCTTTGTGATAAGGTGCTCTGGAACGTGTACAGAAGCAGGTTTTACAGAAATATTCTTGAGAACTATTCCAATTATAGTGAGGTTAAGTAAATCTTACAAGTAAAGAATTCACAGGGTGTTCTTAGGAAAAGACAGGATACATATTTGTTCTAAGTTAATAATGCTAAGGATAGGTCATAGGTTAAGTGTATAGATGGGCTAAGAGTCATTGTGTCTGGCTGTCAAGAGGACGAATGTTTTTAGCTGGTTCAAGTTGTTTGTGGAAACCTATTTGATGCTGAATGTGTGAACACCATGGAGGCCCTAAATGTGTCAGCCTTTTGTTTGTGGGTAACGTTTTATCTCCTTTTATCTATCCTCATCCCAGCCACCTGTAAGGGAAGGTGTCTGCAGAAAGTAGGCCTTGGGGAAGGGCCTGCCATAAATCACCAGTTAGAAGAAGGTGTAAGTATGAACTGAAGTTCTGCCCTTATCTATTCCTCAACTCTAAATTAGGCTCATTGTCTCAGGGCCAGGCTCAGTTGTAACTCTTGTGTTCTTAGTCTCTTTATTATCTGAGTCTTAAATCTGGAAAGCATCCACAGAGCTTTCATCTAAATTCTCTTTGGTAAAGGCAGGAATATGCTTTTCCTGATGCGATATCTGTGTTCAGAATATTGGTCTGATATGGAATATAGTGCAGCTTGGTCAACACCAGCAGGCTTATTTCCAACGTGAGCCAGTAGTAGCAGAAAGAGATACCGGTGTTCGTTTCTCATGGCAGGAGCTGTGCACACACTGCCATGTCCTTGCCGTGACTGCCATCCAGAGAGGCCGGTGTGGCTCCCGGCACCTCCCAGCAGCTTGGTGGTAGTGAGCCTCCATTCTCCAATGATGTTTCAGGCAAGTGACATGAGAAGCCTAGTACCCTTACAGCATCCATAGGGGTTGTTATCATCCCCAATCCACAGATGAGGAAAACTGAGGCTCATCGAGGTTGAGTGACGTTCTTGGGTCACTTGGCAGCAGTAAGTGGCGTGCCGGGGCTGGGACCAGGAAGGTCTGACTCAGGGTCTGTTCTTGTTCCCTGGCGTGTCCTGGCTTCTCCGGCACAGGACTTCCTGAAACGATGGGCTCCGAACATTGACGCATCACCGTTACACGGCCATTAGCCAGGAGCTTCTACATGGCCTCAGCATTGCAGGCTCCACAGTGAACCTAACAAATCCCGTGCCTTCACGGGGCACCCCCTTATTGAGGCATAGATACAAGAAACAAAAGATCACTTCAGATGGGGCTGAGGGCAGGCTACCCAGTGGGGTGATGGGAAAGGTGTTGGTTGGGGCTGCATCAACCGAAGGGCTGAGACATGGACCTGTAGCTCACACGTGTGGTCAGTGGCTGGAACATCAGGACCTTCCCACGTGGGTCCCTCCTGGGCCACTCACAGGACAGCATAGCTGGCTCCCCGCGGGGCAGAGTCAACATGGACATTAAGAGTGAGAGGCGCACATGCAACAAGTGTGTGCATATCTGTACACACACGTGTGTGCACATGCAGATGTACCCACACACGTGTTTGCTTGCGTTTGTCCCCGCAGGCTCGACTTGCTCTCTTTTTTTTAATGTTTTTCTTTTTTTAATTTGAGAGAGAGCACGAGCAGGGAAGGGGAAGATCGAGACGGAGACAGAATCTGCAGCAGGCTCTCAGGATCTGAGCTAGCTGTCAGCACAGAGCCCGACTTGAGGCTTGAACTCAGAACCATGAGATCATGAGCTCAGCTAATGTTGTCCTCTCAACGTACTGAGGTACCCAGGCGCCCCGACTTGCTCTCTTTTCTACCACAGCTCTGAGGAAACGGAAAACAAAAGCCAAACATGAACCCTCTACAGCTGCTCCTAAGGCCGGCCCCTCCCCTGGCTGGCATTTGCTTCAGCCCCCCGAGGATGGCTTTGGAGAGCCTTGCAGCTAAGGGAGGGCTCATCTGCTCTGCGCTGCATCCCCTGGGGTGAGGGAGCATCACACACTTGTCTTGGCCATTCCAGTCTTCCATGACCTGCCAGAGTAGGGGGCAGTGTGGCCTGTGTCAGGGTGTGAAATGCCACTTGGAATTGCTGGGCAGGAAGCCATGGTCCCTTTAGAATAAAGGGTAACATTCAGGCAACTGGAACTCACGTGGCTGGGAAACCCCTGCCTCCATCTTCCTTGCTACCAGCAGGTGGACAGGGGAGGTTGGGTGCTGCCAGAGGAGCGCCCATGGGACAGCGGGCCCAGATGTTTGGGGAACAGAGTGGGGACTCTGTCCCCCTTTTGAAAAGAAGTCGTCCCCTTTGTCGAACAGTGTGTTCATGTTTTCCATTGGAAAATTGTGGCTTCTCCGTCCAGAGGACATACGAGGTGTCCACACACATACGTGTGTGTGTGTGTGTGTGTGTGTGTGTGTAGAGGTCACAGACTCACTGTGGTATAGACACCTTTCCTCACCACCCGAGTCCACACGTGGCGCCCCCAGCAGCCCTATGGCCACACGATGTTCCCCACCAGCAGCTACTCTCTGGGGGAGGAACGTCACCCTGTGGTATGTGACCGCCGTGTCCCTGCGTGGCTGCATAGGGTTTAATTCCCAGATGGGCATTTTTTGGCTCAGGCACCAAAGTTTGGCTTCCTTCAGGTACATTGGGACATGGGCCTTCTTTGGCTGCCTTGGCCGCTCCCCTCCGATGCTCAGGGCAGCCAGGGGCTTGTGTGTTCTCCGGGCGGTTTCATGTCCCTCCTTTTGTGTGGATGGGCCCCGTTCACCTGTTTTCCTGCCGAGACACAGGAGGCCTCTTCCAGCTCAGGGCTCAGGGAGCACATCACTTGGGCCAAGTCAGTGCAGGATTATTTATAACCTCGGTACTGAGATTTTGTTGTCTCGGTGCTTCGAAGAATGAAGAGGGTGTTCCCATGATGGGATGGATCAGTCTGGGTGCTGGGTTGTCCATTCCTGATGGCCTCGACTCCATTGTGTGTGGGTGATGTGTGGCCGTATCAGTATCTTGTGGGTCGTACGTTTTACGGCCTGCTACTTAATTTCAGTCAGGTCTTTTGTCAGATTGCTGCGGAGACCCTGATGGCAGGAGGTGGTGTCTGGTCCGTGCTTTAGAGGAAGCACACACCTGAGGGGGTTCAGTGTGGTCAGGCCCTCCCAGTTTGCTCCAAAGCACTTGTTTGTCCCCACCCAGGGACCTCAGGTCTTCATCTTTCCCTCTCTGCCTGCTGAATCCGGGCTTTTCCTTTTATAAGGTCATGTGTCTACTCGTGTTTGTACCTAAGACCAGACTTGTGGGTCCGATGGTACACTGACCTTCTGGGTAACAACATCTCTCCTACCACTGAGCACTTACATGCACCCTGTGATGAGCCAGGGACACAGGGAGCATTATCGAGGGACCATTATTTGTGGACATCTGGGCAGTAGACTGGGCCCCGCTGTGAGGGAGGGCAGGCTGTTTGAGAGGCCCGAGCAGGGTGGGAGTTGGGACGTTAGTTCCCAGATTTCCTCATCGAACCTGAACTGCAGCCTTGTACCCTGTGATCAAGTCAAACTATTGCCCCCGCCCCCTGGCCCCCTGGGCGCATACCCACTTGGACCTGTGTTCTCTCGGCCATGCGCTTCTAAATGCTGTAAACACACTGTTTGCCGGCACTTCCCAGGTAACTCTCCTCTTGCCCTTGAAGCACAGGCTGGCCAGCTCTCTACTCACGTCTCCACAGCCCCGAAGCATGAGGATGCGGGGCTGTGGCACACCAGAGTTGTGAACGATGGAGCCACTGTCCCAAATGCCACTGTCTGCGGCAGGTTCCTCAGCGGCCAGCACACAGGGGCCCCACGACTGGAGTTGTAGGGGAGTGTGTGTGTTTTCTTGGGTTGGATCAGCCTGGTCTGGGGTTTGGATCGGCCTCTCTGATGGGTCTCAAACCCAGAGAAGTGTGCCAAGGGAGTGACAGTAGACTTGAATCCATCTCCATGACGAGGGTCTGAGATCTGGGAGACCCAGGAACCGCGAGATCATGACCTGAGCCGATGTCAGACGCTTAAGTGACTGTGACCCGCCCAGGCGCCCCTAATTTTCCCTAATTTGTAATAGAACCGCACATATAGCGAACGTGTTTGTGTCTTGAGTGTGTCAGCAGGGGCCTTCACACTTGCCCCTCCACCTCCAGTAGAGATTCTGGACCCGATTCCAGCACGTACATGCAGAGGTGTGAGTTTCCACACCACCAGGCCATTCTGAGACCCCCGTTGCATGTCCAGCAGTTCAACCCAATTCCGACACTCTGTAACTGGAGGTGGCCTCAGACCCCACAGGTCAGCATCAGGCCTGCAAGCCTGCCCTGCCTCCACCCCACTTCAGATGCCACCCCTCCCTGAGAGGCTAGATACCAAAGGAGCCCGTGCATTCTACGCTTGAGGTCACTCACTGTGTGAGAGTGGCTCACAGAGCTCAGGACCTGCTTGACTCACTAGAGAACTGCCTTTCCTTCTAAGGACATGACTCGGGAGAAGCCAAGGAGGAGAGAGGTGTAAGGCATGGGGTGTGGGAGGGGCTCCTAGCTCCCCTGCCCTCTGGGCACCCTACTGTCTCTGAACCTCCACAGGGTCCCCCACCAGAAGCAACCTGGACCCGTCCTTTCAAGTTTTGTGTTTCTTTTACCAAGGCTTCATTCCGTAGACCCAATGGTTCAAATCACTGGCGGTTGGGGATTGATTTCAGGGGGTGGGACTGTCCATTCCCATTCTTCGGTGCTTTCCAAATGTCACCTCATTGACAAGAACCCAGGTGTGGTGGGACAGCCATGTCACCATCATGGCTCTGAAGTGATTTCAGGGGCTGAGGACAAGCGACCAACTATGATAACACAAAATGTCCCCCATGGCTCTCCTTGCTCAGAAAATCCCCAGACTTTGGGGTGCTGTGAGCCAGGAACTGTGGACAAAGACCAAATGGATATGAGGAATGTGTTTTGGAATCTGAATGGCCGAATGTGTCTTTTGGGTTAATCACGCTTTTGCGCCTGGGTAACCAGGACCCAGATTAGGAACCAAAGGTGAGCAGCACCTGCAAATGTCCAGGGCCCCTTTTCATCGCTCACCCACGTGACCTCCATCCTGACCAGAGGTGTCTGGTTTGCTCTCTGGCACTGAGGTGTGTCAGGTGAGCACCTTGAGGCTGGCTGGTCCCGCGGCTTTGAGCTCACACAGCCTCCGGGAGCTCTGAGGGGATGGGGACCATTGGGGGGGGAGGTACCATATGGAACTTGGAGCCTGTGTTCCCAGCTCGAGCCACCTGGTTCTCAGCCAGCCACTTGGAGGTGAGGAACCAGGCAGGGAAGAAAAGTGATGGGAGTCCTAGCAGAGAAGGCCGTATCTACGTTTTTCTAAGACTCGAGAAGCCAACCCCACAACACAGACGACAGGCGATAGCGTTGTACCAGGACATCTCAGCACCTCAAGGGTTGTACAAAATGTCCAGGACTCTGAGAGCAGTCCCCCACACTCAGAGCCGTCGAGGGATGATCATCCCGTCTGTGACAACGCTTCCCGTGTCGTTGGACACACAAGGGACCAAGTCTCATTAGTCAAAGAGACTTCCCTTTACAAGCGGGAGTTTTGGAATTTTGTGAGATAATCAGAAGATTTCAAAACACATGCCAAAGGAGGATTACAGATCATTACAAAACAGGGTACTTACTCAGCCAAGGTGGCACAAGAGATTGTCAGGTCAATGCAGAGGGTTATGGAGTTGCTGACAAACCTCAGCTGTCTTGCCACTGAGCAGAGTCCACTTTCCTAAGGAAGCAAAGACTTAACAGACACAGACACTTGGTGTTTCAGGGCAGATTATAGGTGATGCATAACCTCTGTGGATCACTTAGACCAATTGTGTAAGAAGGCTCTGTCGTATTAAGAGTGAGAAAACCCAAATTCCAGTCTTGTCCCCGTGTCCTTGCGATATTATACCTCAGTCATTGCACCAAGATGAATCTGTAAACATGGATGCAGCCCCTTCATTTAGCCTCCGTGTCATCCCCAACTTTGACACATTGTTTTCTTGACAAGGACATCCAGGGCCCCACATGGGTCTGCGTTCCTGTGATACGTGTCAGGATGTGCTGACCAGAAACTGAGGCAGAAACGAAAGTCTCCCGGATGTAGTGATGCTCAGACACCCTCAGGGATCGCCTTGACTGCAGACACTGGCCTTGCCAAGGCCGTGCCCTCTTCCCAGGTAGTCCCAGCCAGTGACTGTTCTGAAGAGCCATCACCTTTCACCTCAGTTTGGGTGGTTCCGAAGGGCAGTCCAACTCCCGGGACTTCTCAGAGAGTTGGCTGAGGCTCCTGTTGAAGTATCACTGCTCAGCTTCTGCCTCATCTGGTTCTCTGTCTCTCCATTGCACCCCCACAGTGTTGATGCCTCCCTTAGAAACTTGTTTTTTGGGGTGCCTGGGTGCCTCAGTTGGTGAAGCATCCGAATGTGGATCATGTCCTGATCTCGTGAGTTCAAGCCCCGTGATGTCTGTGCTGACAGCTCAGAGCCTGGAGCCTCCTTCAGATTCGGTGTCCCCCACTCTGTCTGCCCCTCCCCTGCTCACGCTCTGTCTCTCTTTGTCTCTCAGTAAGAAAGAAAAATGTTAAAAATGCTTTTCAACCTGTTTTTCACGCGCAGAACTCCAGAATCTTGGTCCCGACCATCCACAGCATTTCTTTTGAAAGATCCTCTTCTCGCAAACCTTCTACATGTTTCCTTTTCACTTTCATTCAAATTTTTTCCTACGCTTTCCCTCTTTATTTAATTTATTAAAATTTTTGTCTCAGACAGAGAGATACAGAGACAAGCAGGGGAGGGGGAAGGAGAGCGAGAGTGAGTTAGAGAGACAGAGAGAGGGAGAGGGAGAATATCTGAAGGTGGCTCCACTTGGAGGCTGACACGGGGCTGGATCCCACAGCTCTGGGATTCTGACCTGAGCAGAGGTGAAGAGTGGGATGCTCAAGACACGGAGCCACCCAGGTGCCCCATGTTTTCCCTCTTTGAACAACCAGCCTCCCTTCCCTTACATACAGAGCTGTCTCCCTTAATAGTTCAAGTTGTCTTCATTCCATTTCTTACAGTTGTTTACATCTGTCTGTCTGTCTGTCCTTTGCTTGCCCATAAAGCTTCTGGAGCCGTGAGACAAGGCTTTGAAGGCTTTGTCTTCTCTGTCCCATTTTGTGACAGTAGTGACACGAATAGCTGCTTTGACTTTCAGTAACACCAGTGGAATAAAACTATTCTATTTCCTCTTGGCGATTCTAAAGATAGATGTCCATTTTAATTAAACAAACACCGTGAAATTAGCTTTCTTACAAAATATTGTCGAAGATCACAACATGAACTCGAAAGGCAACAGGGTTAGTTTCTCTCTGAGTTTTAGAACGCGCACTTCTTAACAAGCACTTGCCTTGAAACCGGCTAAGTAGAGCCTTTTTCCAACTTACTTTTAGCAAACCCACCTGGAGGTAGAGAAAGTGTCTCATACTGACAGCATCCATAGACCCATGTACAATTACACAAAAGGATGCAAGCAAAATCTCAAAGGCCCAATCTCCTAATATCTCCCTTTTACAAAACACAGCTAATTGCATGATGGGATTACACTTTATGGATCCATAAATTCGGTCATTTTTCTCAGGAGTCAAATGAATATTGTGGTCCAGGATCGTTGCCAAAATAAAGAGAAAAAAAAAAAAAAGACAGCCTTGTTTGGGAGACTACAGCCCGGAGGGATGAAGTTGCAGACAACTTGTCACTTCCCATTGTCCACCAAAAACATGGCTGGTTTTATTCAAAGATCCCCAAGCTGCCATCAACAAACAGACCAACGGAAGCCCAGGTTATCTGCATGAGTGTTGTTTCCTCCGTGAAGAAATTCGTCGCTACACTGAGTGAACCAAGCCCCTTCCTCATAGTTAGCCTTGTTGGTATGAGCACATTTTCTATCGGTTCGTTGGTCAGCATAGTTAGTGCCGTTTGCTGTGTTATTTTGAATCATTATGATTAGTACTTTTATTTAGGATCCGCGTAGTTCCCACTGCTATTTAGTATGAGTGCAGTTAGCAAGTCGCCATGCTGCAGGGCCTTCCCCCCACCATGCACCAGGGACTTTCCCCCACCGTGCTTGAGGGGTTTTTGCCCATCATCCTTGAGGGTAAGGTGATCCATGTTTCTGTGCTCCCCAAGACCTTAGGTGAGGGAAGCTTCTCCAAGATGGTGGCCCAGGACATCCTAAACAGGGAGAAGATGGATGTGAAGTTCATCAGGAAAACCCAACAGGATTCCACCGGCCTCCAAGGTCTTTATCTTTTGCCCAGAATGTGAAAATGTTGAATCACTCAAGTATTGAAACGTCGCTTGAGGTGATGAACACCAGCGGGATGTCAGTCCTCTTTTCAGAACATGCAAGTCGAGACCACCTGGATGACGCCAGCACACACTGTGGCCGCATGGCAGAGGACGTTCCAGACAAGTTCTGCCAGCTGCCATCCATTGTCGGGTGCTGCCACCGACACCGTGGTCTCTCCCGCAGGGATCTGAAGCTGGAGAACCTGCTTTTGGACAGCGAGCTGAAGGTAGCACGCACAGGCTTTGTGGGCTCCAAACTGCACACGTTCCGGGAGAGCCCCCCTTCTGCCGTCCCACGATTCTTCCTGCACCAAGAAGATTCATTGCCTCCCACAGACGTGTGGAGCCTGGGTGTGATTTGGTACTGCTCGCTCACTGCGTTCGAGCCGTTTGACGGGGACATCTTCTGGGACTTCCTCGGGGTCCTTCAATGACAAATGCCAGGCAGCGAACACAGAGTCCTGATGTTGATGTCGCTCAAGGATCAAAACGTGTGGAGCACGTTGAGTACCGTCCAACCAGGACACAGAGAACAGTTCAAGTCCCAGGTAAAGGAAAATGGCGAAACTATGGAGGAGGAGGAAAGACCCAGTCCGTGGCCTTACACTGAGATCCCCCATGAAATGGAGACCCCGGTTTCCTCAGCTGATGGCAAAATGGCCATGCCGTCTCCCCGCCAGCCTAGAGGCCAGGATCACCACACTGAGAGCAGCCCACTCCTGAGGCCCATCCCAGCTCCTCCTCGAGCTCCATAGTCTCCCTGGGGACCTGTAAGACCTCCGAGGGGACACTAATAAGCAGCGACGACACAATAAAAATAAACCTACAGGAAGACCAAGAAGATGAGGAGTGGACCTAAGGGAGAATGAGCATCGAACCCCAATACCGAATCCAAAAAACTCCTATTTAATTTAAAGAAACTATTTTTTGAAAAGAAAGTGAATCCAGAGTAAGAGAGCCATGGACCGTGCCTTTCTTTTCTTTTGCTTTGTAAGTTTCAGGAAACTTAAATAATGATTTGCTCTGAAAGAGAGGGGCAGGGCGGCTAGGGGATGGGCCAGAAGAGAACCCAAGCAGTCTGCAGGCTCTCGGCTGAGATCCAATGGGAGGCTTCTACGTGCAACACTGTTGAGATCCCAACGTGAGCCCAAACTGAGAGTGGGACGCTGAAGCGGCTGAGGCCCACCCGGGTGCCCCGTCCCTGCCTTCGAAGTGGAGGGAACGATGCAGAACTCCAGGAAGCCTGGAGACAGGCTCAGGAGAGTGGCCAGGACGATGGGTGGGACGAGATCCAAGACAGCTCAGCACGCTGCAGGAATGAGGGCGGGATAGCCACCTGCTGGATTTGGGCTTGTGGGAAACACAGGGTGGAGGCCACACCATCAGGGTGAGGCCCTTCCTTTCTGCTGACTCCAAGAGCCACAGTCCTACCCCAACCTAGGAGAGTCTACAGGGACTGACAGAGGCGGTACAAAGGACTGCGGTGAGCCCTCTCTCACATCCGAATTCTTTAAAGGGAACAGCAGCCCAACGGCGACCAGGAAACCGAGAGGAAGGTAAAAGTGCCAGACAGTCTCCCCCTCGGCCTAGAGTCCAGGATCTGCACACAGAGCCAGAGCCCCAGTGAATGCCTGGGGCTCCCTCCTCAAGCTCCAGCCTATTTCCCACAGAGCCCTAGGAGCCCCCCTGCGGCCCAGTCCAGCCTAGGAGCAGAAAGCTTGAGCATTGTCGCCCTGCGCGCTCCCTCCCCACCCCACCCCCCGAAGCCTCGGCACCTCATCGGGCACCCGCATCTGCATTCAACGGGTAAAGGGCAAAGGAGTAAATGCAGGGCAGGAGGAAGGACCCCGTCTGTGGCCTTATGTTAACCATGGAATCGAAGCCCCCCTGACACTTGTAGAGATGGCCAAATGGACAGGCTGTCGCACACCCAGCCCTGGGACCACAGTCAGCACAGGACACGCGACCGACTCCTGGAGCTCCACCTCAGCCTCGTCCTCGGGCTCAAGCACATTCTCCCTGGGGTCCTTTAAGAGGACCTCTGAAGAGACCAGCATCAAAAACGACGGCATCACACGAGAAAACGAGGAGGAATGGACCCCAGGGAGAACCAGCATTCCACCCCAGACCCGAATACAAACTTATTTTCCCATGTAAAGAAATACTTTCAAAAAAATAAAGTTTACCCAGAGCAAGAGAGCCATGGTCCGTGCCCTTATTTTCCTTTGTTTTTTAAGTTTCAGGAAACTTAAATAACTGTTTTGAAAGAGAGGGGCACCTGAGGCCATCCCAGGTTCCCTGTCCCTGCTTTGAAGCGGAGGGAAAGATGCAGAGCCCCAGGAAGACCGGGGACAGGCACACGAGAGTGACCAGTGGCTGGCCCGAACGTGGACTGGTACGTGACGCATGATCGGTGCCCTATGTGGACAAGGAGGCCCAGGAAGAAGATCGGGTCCCGTGGACCGTGGGACTGTGCGCACCCCTCAGAATTCTCTGCAGTGGATTCCAATCGAAAGGGTTTACCATGTCCACAGCCTGCATGAGGAGAGGCCACCCTAGCTGCAGGTCTGTCTGGCCCCAACTGGGCGAAGCTTTAGACTGGACTCATTTTCCTGGGGCATCTCGCTCCTGTCCTGCTCTTGTGTTTTTCATCAGGGGAGGAGGGAGTGTGTCCTGTTAAATCTTGGAGTAACGTGGATGCTCCAGAAAGATGTATCCCACGTCCTCTGTGTGCATCCTCCCCGCACAGAACTGGGGCTGTGCCTGTCCCAGGTGGAGGAGCGGGTGGGGGGGTGATGCAGTAGCAGGGAACTCACCAAAACAACGAAGCCGAGAAATGACTTCAGGGGCTTGTCCCAGACGATCGCAGGGCAGAAATGCAGAGATCGTGGGGGCGCCCAGGTGGCTCCGTCGCTGAGCGTTGGACTCTGGGTCTGGTCATGATCTTGCCTGTCCTGGGTCTGAGTCCTCGGTCAGGCCCTGCGCTGAGAGCTTGGAGCCTGGAACCTGCTTCACATTCTGTGTCTCCCTGTCTCTCTGCCCCTACCAGACCTCGCTGTCTCTGTCTCTGTCTCAAAAATAAACAAATGTTAAAAAAAATCTTTTTTTTTTTTTACTGCAGAGACCGTTTTACCTTCCTCCGCTCCCTTCCTTGGTCCTTGTTTTCATAAGGACCAAGGGGAACATTTTGGTCCCGAGGCCTGTGTTGAGTATGACCAAGAGTTCACAACCGGTCACAACATCCTGTGAACCGGCCTGTGTGTGAGAGGAAGTGGCATGGGTGTGGGCCCCCAAGGTGGCTCAGGAGTCCCCTGAGCAGGGACCCATAAGGCAACTTCCACTACCCAAGACACCCTTGGCTGCACGTGCACAGTGGGGTCTGGGTGGAGAGCCTTGAGACAGTCCTGGAGCCCGTCGGTGATTTGACACCACTGGTGCGTTTTCAAATGGCTCCTGAAGTAGGAAGTACTTCCTGCAGTTTGTGTGAGCATCAGTCTCTCATAAAACATGAGCTCAGGGTAGAGAGTGGTCAGTGCCGGGAGAGATCATTCAAAGGGATGCGGCAGACGAGTCCACGGGGCTCCCAGTGGCATTAACCACTTCTCCGAGTACCCAGAGACCCGACTTTGAACCGTGCACATGGCCGCCCAGGACTGCAGCGTTCCCAGCATCCTCTGCGGCAGGGCTGGTTGTGTAGGCAGCTCCCCCCCACCCCTGGATGGGAAGGGAATTGAGTTGGACTTCTGGTGCCTCCCAGCAGAGAGCATCGGGCCCTTCGTGCTTCTCTCCCTGTCCTGCTGCTGGGAACGCGAGCCCCATCGTGGCCTGTGTGGACCAGGGCGACTCCCGGGTTGACAGGCAGAGGGACTTTCTGGAGCAGCTGCCAGGCCCGCCCTGGACTGTCGTCCTCTGGACCAAGCAGGAGAGGGATGCAAACTCAGGCGTGGGACCTCTGTGACAGCAGCTGAACCCTGTCGTAACCAGGACGGCAGTCGTGGGCCGACTTCTCCCTGTGGATCCGTGGGGTCAGGCTGCTCCCAGAAGCACAGCCCTCTGAACTGCTCAGCCCTCCCTTCCATGGGGTGAGCGGTCAGGTTCAGCTCCAGCCCTCTCTGGACACGGAGGAGATCCATGCTCCCAGCCTACAGAGCCCAGCGAGTATCTTCCAGGGACTCCCTCTCTTTCCCTCCTTCCTCCCACAGTCGTGTTTACTTCTAGTAACATGAACTGTGCTGGAGATGTTGTAAGAAGGTATACAGTCCATTTGTTGGTTGACTCTCGTCTGCACAGCCTGGCGGCGCTGCTTTCAAATAAAGTGTATGCCGGTAAGATCTGAAGCTCAGTAAAGCCTGCAGATCAGGAGACGATGCTTTTGAAGACAGTTTGTTGCTCACGGTTCCCGAGAGGAAGGGGCGTGCCACACCGTGCTGGGTGCGGGGCCCATGAGGAAGCCCCAGGAGGAGGGACAGTGGTGACAGGCGCCTTTACGGTGGTTTCTGCAGGAGGGAACAAGCGAGGTAGGGCAGCAGGCTTAGGCCTGGCGAGTGTGGATACTTTCAGGACTCTGGGGCCGGGGGTTGTCCCGAATGACCTGGTACCTGGCCCTGGGGTGATTTCAGCAGCTACACAGTGGCCTGGAAGAGCAGAGCCTGACACATAAAGGAGGTGGTGGGTGTGGGCTTTGGGTTGGTTGGTTTCTCTTTGACCTTGGGCCCCTAGAAGGAGGATTCTTCCCGGGGGCGGGAGGAGGTGGAGACAAGCCAGAGAGGCCAAGTCAGAGTGACTCAGAACAGGCCATGTCAGTCAGAGAGGGGCATGCTGGCCTCATCTCAAGTGTGACCTCCTCAGAGGAGCCAGCCCCGCCTTCCCAGCCTCCAGGGACAGGGCCACCCACCCCAAGACTCCCTCGCCATGACCCATGTCATCCCTTCGGGGCATTCAGGGCCCCATGCCTGCTCGGCGCCCCCCTCCGGAGGAAGCGTCCTCACAGTCAGCATGAGTTCCTGTGCAGTCTCTTCTCCCTCCACTGCTCCCCCACCCCTGCCCTGACTGCGCCCAGGTCCCCCAGCCCCACGCAGTCTCCTCTGAGCTTCCTGAGTCCTGTGTTTCCCCTGCTGCCCGGCCCCCTTCTATGGCGCTGTGCCCACGGCCTTCCCTCCACTGTGCCCTCGCCCCAGGAGCAGGGGGCAGAGGTGTCTGGGTTTGTTTGTTTTCGTTGGTTGTTTGTATTTTGTTTTATGTCATTCATTGCTGCTTCTTCAGACTAGGTCAGTGCGAGGCACTTCGTAGGGGCTCAATACCAGTGAATCAATACCCAGGGCATTCTTGTCTGGTCTGCAACATTCACTCACCTGGGGCACGTTCACTGAGGCCCTCGCCTGCCGGGCTGGTTCCAGACACCAGGGCACTGCAGTGACTGGGCCGGCAGGGCTCTCCAGTCTCATGTCGCCAGTGGTCTAGTGGGAGAGACGCAGAAAACAACAAGTATAAATATACGGAATATCAAGTGGTGGTGTATACAGTGGAGAACAATAAAGTCAGGTAGGAAGCTGGAGCCAACTCCTAAAGGTGTTTAAGGAGCAAGCGATGTGCTGGGCAGCTTCCAGGTTGTGAGAAAGCAAGGGCAAAGGCTCTGCGGCCAAGGAGGGCTGCATGTGTCATCATTATTAGTGTGGAATCTTAGCTTTTCTTCGTGTCTGTATTGTGTTCATTTGGTCATCCTTCGTTTCACTTTTCTAGCTACTTAACCCGAGTCTGTGTCATCACTGTGTCGAACTCAGCCTATTCTCTTCCAGTGGCTTAAACTGGCAATGGGTGCCTTTGGGTCAGGTCCGCATGTGTTTACAGAGCGGCCTCCCTGGGCCCAGCTGTGTGAGGCATCCGGAACCTGTGAACGAAACGTGATGGTCTCTGTGTTGACAAGCCCAGTTAAGGCCATGTGTCGCGGTGAGGGGTAAGTCGAGGCACAGGATGCCCAGGGCAGGCCCTATCCAGGAACCGGGATGCTAGAGCCAGAGGGTCTGGGCTCTGTGATTTGAGGGAGTGACTTTAGGTCTCCGTTCCTCAATTTCCTCCTCTGCACAAAGGGGCAGTCATCCTGGCATACACTCACCCCCTCTTCCTGTTCTGCCCTGAATGTGCATTTTGTAGCTCGCCTGTGTTCATCTCCCCTCTCCTGATCCCTCTGCAACTACCCAGCAAACTAGGTGCCAAGAGTTTTTGAACAAATTACCGTATGGATGAACATTCACACGCTGTCCCCACCTTGGGCTCTCTCGGAGTGTGAGCTGGATGGGACATTGAGATCCCCCATCCTGGCCAAGAAGCGCCAAGCATGTGCATGCCTTCACTTGCCCCTGATGTGGTGGAAGGGGAGTGCAGGAACCCCTGGGGGAGAGGCTGGGTGGGCGGGGCAAGGCCCAGAAGGCCCTGAACACCAAGGAGGCCCATGAGGTATGAGAGGTCGTCACTGGGGGCGTCTGTGAGGGATTCTCCTTCCTGCGTAGACGTGTGCAGTGTTTGAGAAGGTGCCCCCTTGCTTCTGCCTTGAGTGCTAGCTCTGCAGGTGTGATGGCTGGAGTGGAGGCAGCCACCCTGCAACCGTCAAGGAGCGACAGCAGTATCCTGCTAATGGTAGATAGAGAGGCGGGTGGCACTGAGTCACTGATGACGTTGTGAGCCAGCAGACTTACTCCGGGCCTCCCGTCTGTCACACCATCATCAAACATTCACGGTGAGATGCCTTCGCAGTTTAGTCTCTCTTGGTACGGTTTTCTGTCACTTGACCAGACATCTCCCACTGATGCAGCTTTCTAGTGTCAGTTAAAATGTCTCTGTTCTTAGCTAGTTCCCCAGCCGACTTGGATCTCTGCCCCTGTCCCTCCACTCAGCACCCACGAGAGCAGATCGCGACTGTGCTGCTCTGTCTGTCTGGTTGGTCCATTCATGTTTGGTCTATGAACACCTCTGGGACAGGCCTCCGCCTTTTCCTCCCTGGGTAACCTGAGGCTGCACGCAGTGGGCCTTCAGGTCAGGGCAGGGACCTCACCACACCCTCCCCTCCCCGAGTCAGAGCCTCTGTCCATCAAGAATTCTTCTAATTCCCTTAGGCCTAAGCACCGCTTCTGGACCCCGAGGGCTTCTACAGCCTCTTCCGTGTAAGGCGTGGGTCTTTTCTACACAGAATACCTAGCCATGAGCTCTTTCCTCGTGCGTGCCTTCCAAGCGCTAAGCTGCTGATTTCTTGCCAGCTCGGCTTCTCCTGCAGCAGGCCCGGGAGGCCGCTGTGCAGACAAAGGAGTGCATGAGTGAGTCGTGGAAAGTGCAGTGACCGGTACATCCCCATTCCAAACTGAGTGAGATTCTCAGCATGTTCTGGAAAAGCCCTGGGGTGTGCAGTTAGGATATAAGGTTCCCCAGGCTCCGAGCATCGAGATGTCCCCAGGCATGGTGGAGGGATGAAGGCTCTTGGCCTCCCTTGTAGCAGCTTCCCAATGCCGGCTGTAAATGGGGACTGTCCTGTGTGGTCACATGAGCAGGACTCTGCCATGGAAAGCAAGGGAAAGAGGGATTCTAGTCCTCGGGGAGCTGGGAAGGTGTAGTAGTGCTGGGGAAACAAGGTCCCATGCCTGCCTTCCGTGCAGATTGCTTCCCTGAGTCTTCTAATGGCCACAGGATGGTTAAGAAGCCTCATGCCCCCACAGTGTGCCGGGCGTGGTGCCGCTGCCCTACCACATGGATGGGCCACACCAAGAGGGTTCCTAGGAGACATACAGCAGCATCTGGGTTTGCTATCCGGCTCCACACTTCCCGACTACAGCCCTGTCACCTCCCTTCTCTGAGCCTCCTTCGTGTCCCCTAAAGTGAGGTCATCAGTAGCAACCTTAACAGGGTCAATTCCATGAGGGTGAATTTGGGTAATGTGAGTGGCCCAGCCTACAGCCGTCCCCCAGCAGATATAATTTGAATCCATTTGGATTTCCAGGGTATTTTGGAGGTTTGCAGCGTTATCTAAAAGTCTTCCTTGATGCTAGCCTAAATCCATACTGTCCCATTCCAGGATGCTCCATTTAGACAACTGCAAGGAAGAATTCAAAATGAG